>SKCR01038624.1:0-64284 GCA_019454045.1 Zanthoxylum bungeanum
AGTTCAAGCCCGGCCCAGCCAAGATGGGTCATACTTTGCAAGGCTCGGCCCATTTGCACATACTATTATTACTACACGAAATATTAGGATTACCAATTACCTGCTACCACAGGACAAACATTAAAGGATATAGTAGAGATAGCAGGATTAGGATGTTAAATAAAGGTCAATCTTTCGATAAACATGAAACAAGATAGATACATACATACATACAGCGGGGTATCTTCCTGGCATGGCATGAAATACCTACCACCAAAGATTCATCAACCCCTAAAATTTTGACTGCCGACAAATATTAACCAGAAAACATTACACCGAGCTTGAACTCCTCAGCTGCAAGTATTCAATTTAACTGTACATCGATGACCAGGGTTTTGGTGGGATGTAAAAAGGCGTACCACTATCAATTGGAGAGTGCATAAGAGGATTCCATCTATCAAATACCATCCGCCCCCCTCGGCCAATTCTTCCATGAAATTTGTAAGTTGGCGACAAAGTGCCATTCCTTGTAGAAGAATCTGATGGCGGGGCAATGCCTGCAGCCACCAACTTTTCTGGAACAAGAGGTTTCGTAAACAACAAAACAGGCTCATGAGGATCCTGCAACCCCAAAGTTTCATGTTCAAAATGAAGCACATCTGATATTCAAAAACAAAGAAAGATATGGCATATTTGGAAGTTTACTTGAATCATTTTTTGTTCAACCATCAACCGGTAAATGAGTCACATATGTAGATAGTATGGCAGCGCCAAAATATCACATGTAATATTTGGGTTACAAGTGTAGGGTCAGGAAGCGAGATAATCAGATTAGGTGCAAAAGCTATATGTACCAATTTATGTAGCCATGCATGCGGCACCTGTCGCCGCCTGAACTCTTGTTTAATGCTTGCTGTAGAAACTGGAACTAGGTTGGATTCTGTGAAAGTCTGATTCTGAATTGTAATAGGTTGCATATGTGGACAGTTATTTGCAAAGTCGTCTGAGTCCATAAATTCATCGTCACTTGAACCAAACTTACAAGAGACAGATGGAAACCCAGGAAGTGCCAGATCTTCAAGGAGCTCAATTTCATGCTGAAAATTCACAAGCCATGCACAAGTTGAATACAGTGACCAGATAGCATTAACATAAGATTGCCCACAAAATTAGAGGAGGCAAAAAAAGTAAGATATCACTCGTCTAAGATCAATAAAATGCTTATGCAACATGGTCCAAATGCAGAGACCATCTGAAGTTTGGGCAGATCTCAGTAGGGATTAAATTATCCACCAAAAAATATGCAAAAAAATTACTCTTGCACCAGATATTGTGAAAACTTGATAATCTCAGTGAAATATCATTATGCCTATAGCAGAAAAAGACCATGTTCGATCTGCCCCTAGCCCAATCACCAAAAAGAAAACATCTAGCCGCCTTCACCATGACTAACTGTTAAAATCACTCCCATCTAATATATTTTATTTTTTTTGGAATTGTTGGAAACTCTGCCGCCAAACCACCCCTTACGGGCTTAAGCGGAGCAGGTAAAATCCCCGGCTGTCCTAGGCGCTTACAAGAAACGCACTCCCTGGATTCAAACTCGGGACCTAAAGGTCGGATCCTGAGCCCTACACCACCAAGCCACACTCCTTGGGGACTCCCATCTAATATTGTTAGCACAATATAGTTATTAAACGAGTTCCTAAAACTTCCTAAAATAGAAGGCTATTGGCAAAATTTCCAACAGCAATGAAGATGATGCTATGTAACGTTATAACATACCTTGTACTTCAATTGAATCCTTTGCAGGTTAACTTCACCCTCCATCACATCTCTCTTCTTTTCTTCTCTCTGCAGACATGACAATATAAAGTATGTAATTAGAACTCCACATTTTGAAGCAATGAGAACTCAATAAATATAGAAATTGGTATTACCAACTAAGTAAAAGATCAATGAAGTTATATTTGTTACTCAATTAAAAAGAACACCTTTATCAAAGCCCCGAGTATACTCTTTGCTTGGTCAAGGTTGCGTCTGACCTGAGAATAGTAAATCCAAAAGAGAAGAGAATAGTTTAATTTTAATGATAAAAATGAAAAATTAATGCAACGGAAAAAAATAGGCATAGGCTCCTCCAAGGAAATACAAAGTATCAAGCTTGTGATGACAACATTAAACAAATGGATCCACTGTTTTTCTTTGATACATAAAGTCCATAGCGTATAGTGCTTACCTGGCGAAGCTTTTCAAATGATTGCACATTATTTTCCCTCCTTTGCATCTGATCAATAGATTGGCCAGCATTAGAATACTAGTCAATTGAGTAGTTAACTAAGGTTTACAAAATGTGGGAAATATTATCTCCAACCACCCCCCCCCCCCCCCCCCCACAACCCCTCTTTTTTCTCTCCTTTTTGAAAAAAAAAGTTTCCCAAATGATATGCAGATACAACTACCTCAGCCACATACCCTTCTTGTGTGGAGTCTGTGAGCTTTCTCCCTCGGCCTAAAGACATTATATGGGTTGGTATCATTAACTGGTGGAGGAGGCTGTACAAGTAAAATGTATTAAAAAACTAGCATTGTCCGATCCAGAATGCAAAAAAATATAAACACACTATAGAGATCGGATATCACACACAATCTCAATTCTCAAATGCATAGAAAGCTGAATTTAAACAATCATAAGCTCACCCAAATCAATTTTCATAGTACAATATTCAAGTTCCTTTCTTCATATTGGTTTTCTTATTTACTAACAACCTATAAGTTGATATAAACAAAAGGGACTTCTGCCTACATAACAAATACCACTAATATTAGAAAATTAATTACAGACTTACAGTATGTTTCTGTCATGTTATACTACCTAATGACTAACAATTTTATAAAAAATTATACCAAACAAGTTTTAATAATTTTTTTTCAGAAACAAAAAATGGCTTTTGAAAAAGACATCAAACAGCCTCTGAGTTTCTTCACAAAAGAAAAAACTATTTTCATTTTCCATGGACCATTTCCTCATAACACCTTACCAAACATGTCTTGGTCATTTTCATTTTCCGAAAATAAAAGATTCTGAGTCATTCCGGGTTCTTGTGAATTGTTCACATCTTTTACTTCGGCTTTTGGAAGGAAATCAAAACTAAAACTTTAAGAATACTTCTACTTTAGGGAATCAAAGTAACACTCTTCAAAACTGTGCAGTGACAACTCTGTTAGGTTAATACAGCAATAAAGAAATGATTGTATTTTTGAAGAGAAATGAGCAGACACTATTGAAGAATTGTGGGGTAAAGTTCATCTTTTATCTTTGCTTATGGCTCGAGTCTCCAAGAACTTCCAAAGATTCCTCGTTTTTCTTCATTCATCTGAACTGGGAGAGGGTTTTTGGGTTAAGGTTGTAAGGGCTGGTTCAGACCTGTACAAGGGTGGATTATTACTTTGTATGACTGTTTTTAAAATATTTGTATAGATTATTTTCAAAAAAAAAAATATTTGTATGAATTTTGTCTCCCTCCCTTGGCCTTTTACTTTCTCAGGGGACAGCTGATCTACATTGCTGATGAACAATTCTTCATCGTCTTCACTTTAACACTTTCTTTTTTTAGGTTTTTAATAGGAAAAAGATAAAAAAATCTAAAGATGATACACCTTTGATCACTGATGAAGAAATTTACTATGTTGATAAATGGAATTACAGGTAAGAGTTGACGATACCACCTATGTCAAGCATTGTTCAACAAAAGCACTCTCCATACATAACTAAGTGATAACACTAACCTGCAAACGCCGCAATATGGGTTTCTGCCATCGTTCACGCTGGCCTCACACAGAAAAGAGAACAAGTGAAAAGCATTTACAAGTATTCTCAATACTCTGAAAAAAAAAAAGTAACTAACTTGGTTTGCACCAAATTCATTAATTGATGCATCAAATTGCTTAAAGGTGTGCCGTCACTATGCCTTTGATTAACTAAACAAAATCTATAGAACTATAAAGGAAAACAAATACTTTTGATTCAGCATTGAATCCATTCTGCATGACTCTTCAAAATCAGGTAATGGAAGCCTACAGTTATAAAAATTTTAGCATATTTTTTAATGACAAAGTTTAACGCTCTCATTAATACGATTCAGAAAGTACCTCCTTCCGAACAAATGCAGTTGCATCACAAATTTTCTTTCCTAATGCTCATAAATTCCAAAAACCCTTTTAATTGTTGGAATTAGTTGAGAAGCTAATTAGTATTTATTGTTAGATTATATTCAACCAAGCATTAATTGTGTAGTTGGTAGTTGTGTTGTTGTGTATTTAATATGGTAGTTGTATAATGCCTATATAAAGGCCTCTCATTGTAAGTTTTATATCAAGCAATTTTAATACACACAATTTTTCCTTCACAAATCCTCACATGGTATCAGAGCCAATCTTTCTCTGGGTTCTAGTATCTCACTTTTAGAGTCGTCGTTCAAGTCGGCGCATGGGGAACACACACCGCTATATATGTGTGAGCCTCACGCGCCGCATCTTCTTTGGCAATCTTGACAATATCAGTGACGACGAATGCTAATTCTTATCCCTTATTTGCACCAAGTTCCACATCTGACTTTTTTTGGGGTTTTGTTATGGGGTGATTTGGCAAGTTTTCTTTAGATGTTTTGAGCTGTTCTTGAATAGTTTAAACTTTTCAGCTGTGCATTTTCCAGCGATGTTAAACCATCCAAACCTCCACATCTGTTCTCGTTGTGCATTCTCCAACGACGTTAAACAACCAAGTCACCATATATGTTCCTGCTGTGCATTCTCCAGCAGCGCTTTAAACACCCTAGTCTCTCTATGGTTCTTGTGCTGATTTCATCTGTAACAAGCTTGGTGCATACAACATGTATGCTCCAGCTTGAGGGGGAGTGTTGGAATTAGTTGAGAAGCTAATTAGTATTTATTGTTAGATTATATTCAACCAAGCATTAATTGTGTAGTTGGTAGTTGTGTTGTTGAGTATTTAATATGGTAGTTGTATAAGCCTATATAAAGGCCTCTCATTGTAAGTTTTATATCAAGCAAATTTTAATAAACAATTTTTCCTTCACAAATTATCACAGTAACATTTTAATCATACCTTGTCTTTCCAAAATTTATAAACAGACTGGAAGACTGCATATCCGATGGTGGTCTGATCTTTTAGGGCCTATCATATAAAGGGAATAGGTAATAGCAGTTATTACAACCTCCTGTATCTTTAATAGATCAATCAACAAAGCTACATAGTAATAACAAAACCCAAAAGTGCAGAGATAATCAATGAACCAGATATTTCAAGTGTCATAAAACATGACTTCTTTTTCTTCATTAAAAGTTATAACTTCTTGAAATAAGTTTTAAAATGTCAAATAAAGGAAGTAATATACCCAACTAAATTATGGGAATCACTAAACAGAGTAAAATCACCAGAGACAGACATTTGCATCGACTCTTAAGCCCTCTGCATGCATTTGCAGGTGGCTCTGACAAGACGATGAGTCCATCCAATTTCATGAAGGGAAAGCAGTTACTTTCAACAAAACTACCCATGTCTTGGGTTAATCTGCAGACACACAACAATCCCTAAAATGGAAATCACAGAAAGTAACCAAGTAGGATGCA
Source organism: Zanthoxylum bungeanum (assembly GCA_019454045.1). Lineage (NCBI taxonomy): Eukaryota > Viridiplantae > Streptophyta > Magnoliopsida > Sapindales > Rutaceae > Zanthoxylum > Zanthoxylum bungeanum. Next base: position 5,632 of record SKCR01038624.1, read on the forward strand.
AGACGGCAAGATAATTGATATAGATGAGGCATGTCGATTACTGAAAGTCAAACAGTAGAAAACATTCAATCGATCATTTAAATAAATATCTGATAACAGGTAACGAATCTAACAAATATTTATTAAACAATTTCATATAGCTAGTCAAGACACATAGTGAGATTGAGTGAAAACCAGCATTAAAATTAGAAAACATTCAAACAATCAAAACAAAATATCACCTCAATAGCAACACCTAGTTGCAGTAATACAGGAATGGGTGATCCAAGAGTGGGTGTTATAAGTCCTGCTCTTTCTCGAGCCTTATGATCCAACACCTCCAACTTAAACACAAGAGTCTCAAATCTGCGGTTCATGAATGGAATTGAATGATCGGACAGGAAATGAATAAAATTTACTGTATCATATTTTAATACAGACATCAAATTAGATAAGTTAAAATTGAACCCACATAAAACTCAAAAAAGGACAATTATAATAGATAGATATGGTGAACTACTTTTCAGGGGTAAGAAGTTTTTGATCTCTATTGACTTCATCAAGCCAATCCTCATCTTCATTATCTAAGTCATACTCAACAAAATCCCCTAGCTCTGCCCGAGCTTCCAATGCCAATAATTGAAATTCAACAAACAAAGTTAAGTTAGACAAATGTGATAATTATCAAAATAAACTTAATAGAAAATTTAACAACATCAACAGACCTCCTCTTGCGCGTAAATAGGAATTTGGCTGACCGAATGTCTGAGAATAGTCTCGTTCATATGTGTCAACCACCACAAACTGAGGCGTGGGTATTTCAGAAGCTGACTTCTTGCTAGGGATTTGTTGCAACTGATGTATGTATGTTAAGTTAAAGGTGAAATCAACAAAGTCACACAGTATAAAGTGTTTTTGTAAAAGCTTGAAGGTACCTCTTGACTGTCATGGTCTAACGAATAGGAATTGAGACGGAGAAGGTGTGAATTGCGTGTAGTGGCCGTGGAGGAATTATTATTAGCAGCACAAGCACTAGAAAGAGGATTCGTATCATTGCTGTCGTCTTCAAAGTCCTTAAATGACTTAACTATGGGCAATTTCTTGTGTATGTCTAGAGGCCGTGGCCGAATTGATAGCCTACTCATGTTTGCTGATTATTCGCTCTCATTTAACTACAATCTGAAAAATTGAGAACTGAAACAAGCTAAAGCCTGCATGAATATCAAACAATGACAACAACAATTGCCCATTTATAGTTGGATAGAAAACAATACATTCATAAATTTAATAAGAAAACCAGAATTTTGTATACTTGTGATACTGTGCTTAGGTCAAGATCTCTGATATTAAAGTTGTCTCGTGCTTAGGTTTTCTTTTTCTTTCGGTCTATTAGGGATGTTGATTCTTTGGAACAGAAACATGATTTACAGGTTCTTGTTGGATCAAAAATAACCTAGATAATCTTATGAAAAAGAAAAATCCAAATCAATTCCATCTCTAACCTAATTATACTGTGTAATCACATCTATTTACGGCAATATAATCTGGAAAAAAAAGGAAAGAACAAGTTTTGAGCACAAAGATCAGAGAACAAGCTTCTTCCTCAAAAAATATATGACCAACTACCGAAATAAATCTTAAACCAAATGAAAAAAAAAAGGAAAAAAAGTGGTGATGAAAACCCATTTTCAAATCACACTAACAGAGCATACATCAATATGCCTTAAAATAAGTCAAATTACTAGCTAAAAGACCATCTTTCTTGTGATATTAATTTCGGATCAAGGGCTATCGAGCTGGCGCTGGCAATGATCTGTAGGTCCATTTAGAGGATCCTTGTAATATTTTTTAAGGGAAAAAAATCAATTTCACTTTATTTGCAGAAAACCCATTTTCTAAAGTATGAAAAATAACCTAAAAGAAAAGCTTCAGATACTCACCTTGCAGCGTAATCCAAGGGATTTGAGCCACTATCAGTCAAGAAACGACACCAAATGTAAGCTGCGTTCACAGGATTGTAGGGTTTTCCCGCTTGAAGAGTGAAATCGGTAATTCGTTAACCCAGGGGGAAAATACACTTAGAGCCTCACATTTTTCTTACTTACCAATAAATCAATTGTAATATCCCGAGTTTTTCAGAATAGTGATGGAAGGTTTCCGAATTATAATTAAGGATTTGGAATGTTATTCAAAACTAGAGTTTATGTGTTGGAAAATAAATCGGAACGTTTTAAAGAGAAGCTTCATCTGTTGGAAAAACGCGTGGTTTCGAGAACCGGTTACGCGATTTCAGTTTATATCACTATATTCGTAAAAGTTTATTGTTTTGATTATGTTGAGCTGATTCTTGAACCATTGACTCGTTTTTCCAAGACGAACAACCTTCGTGTCAAACACTTTTCGAAATTTACATCATAAGGGCTTCAAAAATATGAATTTCCGTGAAAGCCCCACTATGGGGGACCTGACTGCAATTTTGCGGGAGTCTAACCGTAAATTTCCAAAACTTTTCTATAAATACCTTGAAGTTTCCATTATTTGCGAAAATCTCAAAATATTTCAAGCTCTCACACACGACTCCCCGTCCCCAATTTCACGTGTGGGCACCATAAGGGTGCGTTGGCCACCCCTCCGTCATGTGGTGGCTGGCGGCATCCCCCAGGACGCCGGCAACGGCAGAAAAGAGGAGAGACAGGCGCGGTGGTGAATATCCTGATCCCGGCTCGTCGCTTCATTTCACGGCCCGAGCCCCCGCCAAATCGAAGCTCTCGAAGAGTACTACAAGTTGGCGGTGACGGATTTTCTGCTCCGTGCATGGTTACACGCCAAATGAGAGAGCTTTGGTGAATAGTGACCCCACGAGTGAACAGTAGCTCCGATCGAAATTCCGTCGATTACGGCGCGTTCGTGAGATCGTTCCTCAAAATCTCTGTAAGACCTCCCGGTAAAAACTCGTAAATTTCAAGTTTATCGTTAAATGTTCAGATGTTTCTAGTAGCTTTGTAGAGTAACATAATTGTATCAATTGAATTGTTTGAGCATGAGCGTATTGAATATGTGTATTTGGTCGAATTAGAGTGAAAACAGAACGAATTAGGTCGATCCGATAGATTATGTAAGTTTCCCATAAAATTGGGTTTTCCGTGTATTGATATTTTTTTGATCGTAATGATAGATATGAGATATATATGAGGATACAATAATATTTAGATAACTCCGGGTAGGTTCAGAGGGTTCGGGACCCTTTCATAGCGTTTGCGGAAACTTTTTCGAAAGATTTTCCAAAAACACATAAACCAATGATTTAAGTTAACTAGTGGCATGAATTAGTTTGTAATGATGTTTTAAGATTATTGAAATTGAAAATATTGAAATCGAAATTGATTTGGTTGTTCCGGAAAGATCTAGAATTTTGTCATAATTAAGTCAAGAATTATGTAAGTCGCGATTCTAACGGCGTTTCGCCATTTGTTTTGACAGATTTGACTAGGACCTGGAGCGCTCGCGGGAGGTAAGTAACCCATACGATGAGAACTTGAATTGATGAATTTGTGCTTTAAATATGATGTGTTCCTTGATGTTTTGATTGTTGTGTATGCTTTGTTGTCAGTTACAAGATGAATGTGTGTATATATTAATATATGTGTGTCTATGATAAATTTAGTGATATGTATGGACCGTGTATATTTACGTGGAATGAATGAATGACTTGACATAAGATGTTATAAGTGTGTATGTTAAGTTTGTTAATGTGAGTACGTATGTTGTAAAAGAGACTGAATGTGTTTATAAGCTTCTGGTGTTAGACATGTCTCCAAATAAGAATTTTGAAAATTGAATTTTCATGGATGAAAGAGAAGTGAGCTATGGTTTCTGAACTGATATATGTGAATGCATATAAGACACGAATGTTAAGCTATTGTAAGATTATCGAGATTAAAGAAAGTTTGTTTGACTTACCGATTTGATGATATTTCAAAGATGTTTACTCGAGATAAAGTATAAATATGTGACTTCATGCGATTGAAATGGTTTTGATGTTATATGACGTACTATGTAATATTTGAACCCATGTTTTGTGTGCTTTGAATGTCTGATTATTAGTTGACAACATCTAAATATGTAAAAATGAGGATTTGACATGTTAAAAGAATAAAGAATAATAAAAAGTTGATAAGTCTAAACTCATAACAACTTGGCAATTCTGAAAAGTTTATGATATGCTTGACGTTATGTTTTTTTTACAGTACTATGCGTGGTTACTTACTGAGTTATATGTGGTTACTTACTGAGTTATATATGGTTACTTACTGAGTTATGTGTGGTTACTTACTGAGCTTTGTAACTCACACCAAACTAGTTTGCTAGTTTTGCAGGTTGGCTACCCAATAGTTCAACCACTTCAGCTTTGGAAGCTATGCTCGAGACGCGGATCACCCAAGTTGCAGTCACCCTCATAAGTGTCATAGGATAAGTCTTAGAGGTTTAGGTTCTTTGGTTATTATGTTGTTGTCGTGCTGAGCATGCTATTTTGTATTAATAAGTTAAAGATTTAATTTATATTGATGTTGTGGGCACGGAGCTTTTAAGTGTTGATTTTGATCTTGATGTGTTTTGTGTGGACTTGAGGTCCTTTTGTATGTTTGATGTTTGTAGGCACTGCATTTTTACACATAAGTCCCTATGATGAGTCTCATTTTGGAGACACTACCTTTTAAGTCACGGAGGTCACGGGAAATGGACATCGGAAGGGGAAATTCAGAATAAACAAGGTTCACTGTTTTCGTTAGTGCTGCGTTCGTGTTTACGTTCGAACGTCAAACGGATTGCGGGCGTTCGTGCCGCGTTCAAGGAAGCGTTCGAACGGTGTGTCGGTAATTCTGGTTTTGCTGCTAGCCTCACATCCAGCCCAATTAGCCCCCCAAAGCCCATAAAACACATCCCAAATTAAATAAATAAATATTAATTTAAACATTAAACATTAAATAAAATATTTAAAACCATTTACCAATTAAATAAAACATATACCAAACTTAAACTAAAATCATGCCTAATTTGAATATATTATATACTAAAACTAAAAAGAAGATATACCTAATTAAAATCAATCCTAACCAATTAAACCAATCAAATATTTGACTTCCTAATCTAATAAGATAATTACCAATCTAAAATATTGTATTCCTAAACCAAACCAAATCAAATCCTTGCTTTCCTTGTCCAACACCAAATCAAATCCCTCTTTAATTAGCCAAATCCCTTTCCTTGTCAAGCCCAACCCTTTGCCTATAAAAAGAACCATTCACCAACCTTCTCAACCCTAGTCCCTAGCTCATACACAACACACATATAAAAACTACAGGAAGAACACACCCAAAAACAGTAAGCAAAAGATAAAGAGGAAACGGCAGCGAAACCACAAGGAAACAGTAGCAAAAGACGGAGAACGACGACTCAAAACAGTAAGACAACGAACGAGAACAGTGAACCAGTGAACCGGGAGAGTTGCGGAGCATCCACCCTTCCGACGATCGTGTGTACCGTACATCCGAGAGGTGATTTAAGAGGTTAGACCTGAGGGCATTTTTCATTGGTTTATATTCGTTTTTTTTATCATTGAATTCTATTCGCATGAGAGTCGTTTATGGATGCATGTTGTGGCTTGAATGAAATGGAAGAGTGTCGCCTCTTGTGGTATATAGGATGGAAACCCAGACGTAAATTCCGTAGCCGAATCCGAATGGACGGTAGTGCGGTCTGTACTTGGGATACAACTCCACGTACCACTTGAGTAAACGGCACCTTCTCTTGTTTTGTGTGTTGCTTTCATTTATTTATTTTTCGTCACCTAAATTCTGCATGTTGCTTATTTATGCATGGTTCAATCGAGCATGGGCTTAGTAAGTGGAATGAAAGATCCCCTATGGGGAGGGGTTAAAGCCCTTTACCACGATGCTTTGCCGCGCCGGTTGATGTGTGTTCGGTTGGATGCAAGACACGTTCAATCAGACATACTTAGTTGAATATGATTGTCTTTATGTTTGTATGCATGATGTGATGTGACGCGCATGGGCTTAGTATGTTGGTCTAAAGGTCCTCTCTTTGAGAGATCAAGAGCCCTCAAAAGGCCACCTTTACGCAGTACTTCGCCGCGCCCCTTTATTTTGTTGTTTATGTATTGCGTCCCATTTCATGCATCAGGTCTGTTCCCGTTCGAACGCGTTTACGAACGCAACTCGAACGCGCATGCATTTTTGCCTTATCATGCATCAGGTCTCATTTCCGTTCGAACGCGTTCACGAACGCCATACGAACGTGAACATTCTGTTTCATTTCCGTTCGAAAGCGTTATCAAACGCCATACGAACGCGAGCATTCTGTTCATTTCCGTTCGAACGCGTTATCAAACGCCACACGAACGCGAACCTTCTGTTTACCGTTCGAACGCGTTTACGAACGCTACACGAATGCGCACACACTGAACTGAGTCTGTTTTATCATATTCATACATAATTGCCTCTTGGTTGATCTTTCTTGTGTTATATAGCCAACCATATTATTTGTATCCCTGCATTTATCCATTCTATGTGTTCTTGGATTGTATTCAAGCATGATTAGGCTGTTAACATGTTATTTGGTTAATAGGTTCATGAGATAGTACTCAAGCATGATTAGGTTGTTCTTAGTTTTCCATATTATAGGATTGAATTATGTTCATGAGATTGCCATGTGATGTTGCATGTTGTGATGAACTTGTTGATGTATGCATATGAATTTAGAAGCATGATATTTTTTGGAAATAAATGTTATTTAAGCCTGGTTAAATTATTACATAAATCCTTTATTACAAGTGACATAAGTAAGGGACCATTCCGAACCCAACGGTTTGAGGTATTCCCTTGCGAGGGGTGAGTGCGGCTTTTAAATCTCATTTTCCCGGTTCACACCGGGTGGCGACTCCATTACTCTCTGGTTTAGTCCCCCGTGGCTACCCGTACTCCAACTAGGCCGCGAGCCTAGGACAGAAAAGTGTCGCCCAGGTTCTGTGTTCCCACAATGTTTTTCTCGGATTTCATTTGATGCTGGACTGTGATCCATGTTGTCCAGTTTTAGGATACATCATGCCATTTTTCTGTAAATTTGAAGGTTTATGGAGATGGGTTAATCCTGTCTTTTGCCAGTAGTATCCTGCCCTGGCGGGGTGTTACAGTTGTGGTATTGGAGCAAAGGTTTAAGTATCGATGACTGCAGCTACATGTATCTGATTGTTCTGAGTAAGTTTTCTATTGCATATAGACCATTTAAGTCTCATGCTGGTAACTTGATTTGATTCTGGTATATGGTATGATGTGCCAATGATTTTGATTGGATATGGGGTGATTCAGATTAGTGGTACATGTTTGTATATTATGAATATATATATATGGTGTGTGTGGTGTGTGTGTGGTGTTGTGTGTTGTGGTGTGTGTGTATATTGGTGTACTATGTTAAAAGTATGTCATTTATATAGAAATATGAATATGTATGTGATGTGAATTCGATGTGTTTTGAGGTACGAGTAATTCTATGATGTTGATAGTCTGAATTATGAAAAAATATCTTATTTTCCATGCTACGATATTTTTCATTTATGTTTAAGAACTCGGTATTTGATTTTTGGCATAAAATATTTTGAAAAGAAAAATGAAAGAAAAAAGAAAAGAAGAAGAAAGAAATAAAGATTTTTGATATTTTGATTTTGACTATAAATGATAAATAAATATGTTTTCACCTCGACTCTTTATTTACGTTTCCATGTCTTTTGATTTATCGATATGTTTCCGTCGAGGTGCTTGATTATATGTTTCTGTCTTGACGCTCGAAAATGATCTTGATGTTTTTGAATTGTAAAACTTTATTTCCATCGAGACGCTTGAAAATCTGTTTTTGTCACGGTGCTTGATACTTTTATGTTTTTGACCCTTTGTGGCGCTTGTATATGTATCGTTCCGGTTTGGCGGGGCACTTGTTATGAGGTTCAGACCATCGAAAAATGGCTGGCCCGCTACCCTATTGACATGGTCTTGTTCCTACATTGTCTGGTCAGTGCACGTGACTTGAACAATGGACGCTTGGTATGTATTTTGAACGATATACATTTGATCTTTTTTTAAGTTTTCCAAGATTTATTTATGATTAAACATATTTGGGTTTTACGGAAAATAATGATTTCAAAAAGATTACGTTTTTAATTGATACATTTCGATATCGTTTATGATATGATATGTTTCCATCACGGTGCTTGTATATGATTTTTTATGGTTTTATAATTTGATATGATATGTTCCGTTGTGGTGCTTGTATAGGGGTATGTCCAACTACAATGGACCAACTCGCTACCCTCTGTCGACAGAAGCTGTTGTTTCATTCATTATCCGATCTGTGCGCGTGATTTGGACACTAAGCGCTCGTTATGTTTCGTTCATTTGAGTTATACTGGACGCTTGATACGGATTTACGATGATGATGGATTTTGAAATTGATTTTTGTTTACATTAAAATTATTTTTCAAATGTGTTTTCAAGATGGTTTTGAAAGAGATTCTCTTAAGTTTTCTATTTTAATGATATCATAAATTGACAGATTTCAGACCATCAACATCATAAGAGCACTATGGTTATGTGTCACTTCTGATTGTGACGATGGATGTATTTATATGTATAAAGTTCACGTTCGTTATAGAAGCACATATGTATGTTAATAATTTAATCATAGATCTTTTGAGTATTGTGATGGTTATGTATGCTATGTTGTCAGCCATATAACGTTGTATGTGCTATTGGATATGTGTGTATATAAATTTTGATGTTGATATCATTTACATATATGATATGAAATGACATGATGTGATGTGAAATGAATGAGTCCCGTTTAAGATTGTGAATGAAATGGATAGTATGAAATCCGTATTATATTTTCTGTTTTTGATACTATATTTGATTGCATGTAAATAACATGTGTTATGTCCCTCGTTTCTAATGATGAATGTGATTAGCTGTATAGAATTCGTGTTTGGCTTTTTGTTTCTGTGATGGATGAATTTGAAACGATTTGAGCGTGTTCCCATGAATGAATGTGAATTGAAATGACAAGTTTGGTTTGATTCTGGTATGAAATGTTTGATTTGATTAATGTTGCTTTGAAATAGCATAATTGTATTGATGTATGAGATACATAACTTTTGATAGTGTGCAAAGTGAGATAACGATAAGATTGTCATGTACGTGCGTTCGGTTCCGAATGATTAAACATAAGGATGAGGGAATTTCAAGGACAAATTTTATAAGGATGGGAGGATATAATATCCCGAGTTTTTTTTGGAATAATGAAGGAAGGTTTCCGAATTAAAGTTAAGGATTTGGAACGGGATGTTATTCGAAACTAAGAGTTTATGTGTTGGAAAATAGATCGGAACATTTTACAGGGGTCTAAACATAAATTTCTAAAATTTTCCTATAATACCTTGAAGTTTCCATTATTTGCGAAAATTTCAAAATATTTCAAGCTCTCACAGACGACCACCCATCCCCAATTTCACGTGTGGATTGACCAGGTCGCGTCGGCGGCCTGCCGGCCATACGCCGACCAACGCGACCCGGCCAGAGAGGTGCGCCGGCACCACCCCTCCGCCATGTGGTGGCTGGCGGCAGCCCCTAGGACGCCGACAATGGTAGCAAAAAGAGAGAAACGTGCAGTGGTGGGTATCCTGATCTTGGCTCATTGCTTCATTTCACGGTTTCGATTCCGGTTCCATTCGGTTTTTTTTTTTTTACTTTATTGAAAATAAAAAATGAGATTGATAAATTAATATAATTTAAAATTATGAATTTGAATTTATAAATAAACTTACATTACATAATTACATTAAATAAATTACAAATAAAATTCCTATCTAAAAAAATTAAAAAAAATTATTAAATTAAAGAGCTTGAACTTAAATTTTTAAAAACTTAAGTTTTCTACGTATCCTCCAGGGGTGAGAGGAATCAAAGCTCACGTAGTTCCATTATATTTTAAAGATATTTCCCCATTGTAATTTTATAATTATTTAATTATCAATCATTATCAGTGTCTGTTGATCCTTCAGCTCCAGTTCCGCTTGCACTTGTAGATGCATTATCGAACAAGTCTTCAAATTCATCAGGGGTATCTTCTTATTGCCTCAGATCAGTTCGGGTCCAATCATCCATACATTGTGTTTCTTATAGAGTGCTTGGATGTAATGAAGACTTTCTGACTTCCAATATATTGTCTCCCATGCTAAGAGCTTGCTCAACCGCAACGGTGGAAACATGTGCTGCCAATATCTCTTTAGCAATAATTGATAATACATGATATATATTTTGATGTCGGTTCCACCATTCAAGGATTTGAAAATTTTTACTAACTAAACTTTCAGTTCAAAACTAAAAATTTGTAGATAAATAATTATCTAATTCCGGGTTATTACTCGTGTTATCCTTATATTTTTTATTTCGTTGTCATAACCAACGATCACCTGCACTAAGTCTTGATTGCATTACGGTCGTTTCGCTACAACTAGATTGTCATACTAATTGCAAGTTATATCTTCTAACATAATAATTAAATAACTCTATTAAATCAATTTTTTTTAGCTATTATTCTTGTAATATCAATTTCATTTGGTATTCCTAAATATCCATAGTAAGCGGGTAAAAAACTATTCAAACCTTCTAATTTAAATCTAGGATAAAAAACAGCAGTAATAAGATAAAGTAAAGGAATGTCTCTAAAATAATGCAACCATTTTCGTTTCATAACATTAATAGCTTCAAACAAAACAATAACATTAGGATCATGACTATTAACATGCTCATCGAGAGTACCAACAATATTCAAACTTTCAAGAATAAATAAATGTAATGTAGGATAATAAAATCTGCTAAAAATTTTGTTAGCATCATTAAAAACTTTTAAAATCTCTAAAATATTTTCACAAATTTTCCATTGACTAGGAAAAAAGTGTGATATGTTGAACATGTTGAGAAAAAAACTACATAATGCATTTTTGTATTGCAAAGCTTGACATAAAAGAAAATAGTTGAATTCAAACATGTTAGAACATCTCGTGAAAATTTTATCGGTTTAATACCATTAAATTTACAATACCATTAAATTTACAAAACTTAGCCCATTCTCTCATAACTTGAGAATATGACCAAATACAATTAAGTGATTTCTTAATAGGATCAATGAAAGGTGATAATTTTTCCAAACCATCTTGAACATATAAATTAAGGACATGACATGTGCAACGAATATGAAAAAACGACCCCCTAAATTTGGTTCGCATATTTCTATTAAATCAGTGATTGATGTATTATTTGCATATGCATTATCAAATCCAACTGTTAAAATTTTACCTAATAAACCATATTTATCAAAAATTACTTTAATCATTCTGTAAATATTTTGTGCAGTATGTTGTTCATCAAAAACTCTAAATGCAATAAGTCATTTTTACATGTTCCATGATGTATCAATCAATAACAAGTCACACTCATGTATGAGTGTGTTCGCCAATGGTCACTCCAAATATCAGAACAAATAGATAGACGCCTTTTAATATCTCTAAATGTTTCATTTAAAATAATTTTACCATCTTTGTATATTTAAAAATTTGACACTTTGTTGTATTTTTAGTCATTCTACATGCAGTAGGATTTAAAGTATTTTGAACTTAATTAGTAAAAGTAAATTTTTTCACCAAAACTTAAAGAAAGATGTGTCAACAAGTTAATTTAGCAAACTCTTCTCTATTTTTAGCATCAGAATATTTAAATAAATCTAAAGCACTCGTACCTTTACTATGATGCCTACCTAGCCATTTGAGTTTGTGTCGTATCAAGTCCAAGTTCAATCGCATGATGTCTTTCCAGGTGCTTGATTATATTGCCGTTTCCACAATGGTTGCATAATACTCTTGAACCTTCATCAGTATCGTCTAAATGAAAATGAATTTGAAAATATTCGAGGAATGAGACTTAACTTCTCTTCTCTGTGAACCGATAATAGGGTCGCTATCTTGAGTTGGCACATTTGACATTGTGTTCTCAGATGAGATTGTCATTTGTTGTTTAAGAAATTTTAAAGAATTAGAGAATTAAAAATGAGAGAATTATATGAATTAATAGAATTGAGAAATTGATGTGTTGAAATAATGAAAAATGACCCATATTTATACATTTTAAGAATATTTCGTGATACCTAAAATGCCCCTAAAGTTAGCCGTTTTATTACTGTAATTATGGGTAATTGGGAATTCCCCATTTTTTTTATTTTATTTTGATAGTGGGCTCTCTGCCCACCTAGACCAACGGCTACTAGCCGTTGGGCTGGGCGTTGGGGGGTTGAAACCCTAGGATTCCAACCAGATCCAACCAGCGGTTCCAATCTATTCGATTAGGGTAATAACCCCAACCGAACCGGTCAGGGTCCGATTCCGGTTCCGGAACCAGAACCGAAATCCTCTGATTTCAACCAATTCGGAATCGGAACTTTGGCCGGGTCTAAGTACTACAAGTGGGCGATGACCGATTTTCCGTTCCGTGCATGATTGTAGGCACTGAGGGCCAGTAGGATGTTGGATCCAGGTGAGATGCAGCTGTGTTTTGGGAATGAAGATTCTTTATCTACAGCAGTCGTTGACTGACCGGCGTAAACACACACGTATAACGCAAGCGCACGTATCGTTCAAGTAGTATAAAAATATCGATCCCACGAGGACTTAATTCCTACTGTTGTTATTAATTGTTGATACTATTTATTTACAAATATCTAATTATAGGGAGAAGAGAATTGATTGCTTGAAATGATTTGATTTATAGATTTACTAAATAAATAAAAAGACAAAAGATAAAAGAAAATACTAAGGAAAATAAAAAGATTCAAAGATCTAGGGTTGTGAATCTTTCTAATATCAATTAAAAGATGAAGTAGTTAAATCATAGTTGGATAATTATTGAATTATTAATCCGGAACACTAAATTATGTAAAAGCCTCTTTCGAATGATCATTTACAAATACCTAGTATAATCCAATTGAACCATATGTCTATGTCAATTAAATTACCTAGATTCATTAAGGTTAAGTTCCAATTATGACTACCCCCGCCCGACAGGTATATTCTATCCTGTAAGGAAATCTATTAAAGGGTTATCTATCCTTAAGGAAGATCGTGGGTTGTTGAGACTAAGGTTTTAAACTTAAAATCCCTATGTCTAGTTCATTTTAAGTTTACCTAATCAATTTTATTAGTGATCGGTTAATAAAAAGCATTAAGATTATGACTCAACAAATAACTCTTTTAATTACCCCAACTATAATCTAACCCTTTTTAAATCGGTGATATATTAGATTTAATCACAACCCTAGATATTTAACTTAGTTACAACACATAACTAAAGCTGATATAAACTTAAAAGACAGAAAATGAAATTGCAGAAAGTAATTAAAATAAATAAATGAAATGCTAAGGTAAAAGGAAATAACTTCTACTATATACTATTTAGATATCTCCCAATAAATATAATATATAATCTTGTGATATTTTAAACCAACCGTCCGGAATGGCGGTATCCTGATTAAGTCAAATTCAAATATACCAGCCATAAGGCGGAACAGAAATATAAATTTAAACCAACCGACCTAGAATGGCGGTATCCTCATTAAGTCAGGTTTAACCAGTTTAAATTGAATAACCAACCGACCTAGAATGGCGGTATCTTTTTATTAATTCAGATTTTAAATAGTTTATATATTATATTTTAAGGGAGATTAATCTAAATAGCAAAAGTAAAAGAATTACCTTATTACCTCAGCATAGAGACGTTACCCCCTCATGGATGGATAGAATTACTACTACAAAGCGTAAATAAAACTGAATAAAAGAAGAAAATATGAAGAACTCTCAATTTATTTATAAGGATTTCAGAGGAAGAGGTACATTTGAAACTAAAAATTCGAAATCTATTTATAGGCAAAAAAATCTAATTTTTTATTATTATTTCTGATTTTGATTTTTTTATTATTTTATTATTTTATTATTTTTTTTTTGGATCGCTGAATTTTCGACACGTGGCATGGTGTGCTAAAAATGACGGCTCGTTGAATCTTTGACATGTGGCATGGTGGTGCAATTACCAAAATACCCTCGGTGTCGGGACGCCCAAAATTACCAAAATACCTTTTCGCCAAATTTCACAGTTTTGCTCCAAATCACCTCCAGAATATCTTGAAACTTTATTTCGGTGTCGGGATGTCCAAAATTACCAAAATACCCTTTGTGTCGGGACTCCAAAATTACCAAAATACCCTTTTTGCCAAATTTCACCAAATTTCACAGTTTTGCTCCAAATCACCTCCAGAATGTCCTGAAACTTTATTTATCTACAAAATAACACAAAACACATCAAAATATTCACAAAACTCAAGAAACTATACAAAATATTAAGTTAAATGAGTGGGAAATAGTGATACATTTATCACTCATCACACCCCCAAACCTAACATTTTGCTAGTCCTCGAGCAAAATACAAAATAAAATAACATATAAATTTAACTAAGCCACTTTCGTAGGGATCACGATTGCATTTAGCATATGCAACAAGCCTTTAAACCCCTAGGTGTCCCTAGTGGACGAGTTGTAGTCTCGTGAAGGTTTTACAGCAATGATACCCACAAACATTTTATAAAAGTAAAAAGGTAGTGAAACTAATGCACACAAAAGCAAAAAGACAAGAGAAAAGAGAATAAAGAAGTTAGTGACTAATCAGGTGAAACTTCTACTCCAAGTTATTAGTTGTTTTGTTTCATTCTAAATTACTAAATAAGTAAATTCTCCGATTATTTTTACCATTCTTCATATACACAGCCAACAAAATATTAAACAACTCATTTTTGCCCACAACGGTCATAAGTGCAGTTGATAAGAGAGTAATATTTTTGTCCTAAAGTTTTATCAGAATTCACATCTTTTTGTAGTAATGGAATAAATTTTCTGATTTTTCTGATTTTTTCTTTGATTTTTTCTCTATTTTTTATTTATATACAATACCTTCCATCTATGTAGCGAGCTTTGGGTCGGTGACTCCCAAACCAGTTGGCTTTAGGGCATCAGGTGTTAAAACACCCCTAAGGACTTAATTACTCAGACTTCAGATATATATACATATATATAAATTTTTCATCATTTTTGATCCATGTAACGAGCTTTGGGCCAATGACTCCCAAACCAGTTGGTTTTAGGGCACTAGGTATTAAAATACCCTTACAGACTTAATAACTCGGATCTCAGATGTTTTTTTTTTTTTTTTTTTATTCCATCACTATTTTTTTAGATGTTTCCTCCAATGAACTAGAGTACTGGATATTACAAATTTTTTCATTTTAGCTTATGTCTGTATGTTACATGTATGTTGATAATATCTGCTAACTAAGTATATGAAGATTCATTTTAGTCAGTTTTATAGAGAATTTACAGATTAATAATTCAAAAGTGAATAATAAACAAAAATTAACTTGTTTTGAATTAGGTTTGAAATACGTCTCAGGAGTGGGAATTCCTTACACAGCTATTTCTTACCAATTTCATCTTTTTAGTCAACAACAACAAAACATTTTTACTGGTCATATAATTATAATTTACTTTTTTTTTAAGAGTTTAATCAAAGGCTCAGTTTATGGTGTGTGACTAACTGTCGAATGGACTTCCCGTTGTAGATTCCCCAGAGGGAAGGTGGAGCGAGGCTCACTTAAATACCCAAGCCCCTTAGGCTCTTATCGCTTGTTGTCAGGAATAAACAACGAGTCCTCCAAACTAGTCTGTCACAACACGCTACAAGTGAATGATTATCTAGGTGCCTCCACAGCTTTTCCTTATAAAAAGGTAGTGAGTGAAGGAAGACACCAAACCATCACCTAGCTTTAAATATGCCCTTTGTTTTTATTAATTTTTAATTTTTTTGTATTTTTCGAAAAATTTTGGACTAAAAATAAAAACACAATACAAACAAGTACTATTAACTATTCCTCACCCCCAAACCTAAATGAGACATTGTCCCCAATGTCTTAAAAAGTAGAAGAAGAGTTTAGAAAATCGTACCTGGTTGGCTGAAATTCTACAGGAAATTAAAGGTTAAGATCCAGATTTATTCGACGCTTCTTACCACGATCATCTCGGACCATTTTATCTTTGAAATGATAGGGTCAACTTGTGGTTCAAAGGCTACGAGTTGATCAATTAGATCCGGTGCAGTTCTGGCAGTGAATAAGAGTTCTTTCATAGGTTTTGACACGAACCCATTTCTCCGAGCATCATCAAGAAACACACAAAGAAAATCATAAAATCCATCAACGTTAAGCAATCCAAGCGGTTTCTGGTGTATGTTCAGGTTCGCCCAAGATAGTACTATAAAAATTTCCTCCAATGTGCCAAGCCACCTGGCAAAGCAATAAAAGCATCAGAACGGTTAATCATTTTTACCAGTCGTTCAGACATACCTGGCACGATCAGTTCCTCTCCGTTTGATGATCCAATAAGATTCGCCTCTGCCAAGGGTTTGGGATGATTCCCAAACATGACTGCTCCTTCTGTACGGGTGATTTTGATCTTTCTCTTAAAGATGAAGTGATTGGGAATTATTGTAACGCTTTAGCCTCCGATCTTCCTCCAATTGCCATATGCTATGCATTACCGTCATTGATATTCCAATAGACTGCATATTCCTTGCTGCTAAGACTCGACCCAATTCTGTGCTGCTTCTATGTATGTGGTTTAGTACCAATAGTACTACCGCAAAATACACAGATGTTCTCAACTCGTCTTCTTGAAGTGGCTTCCATTTTTTATGTATTTCTTTCTCAACTATGGATGCCTTCAAAAGTGCAATGACGGGCTGAATTTATAGTACCTGAAAAGGGTGAGTAATAATAGCACTAGTATCTTCCAAGGAAGCTTGTTAGCTAAACAACAAAAGAATCATCGTGAAAGGTCAAAAAGTCTGGATCCTGTCTACGAAAATAAAGATAATTTCAATAGAAAAGCAAATCAAAGCAATAATTAAGGCAACAGAATTGTGTACGCAATACGCCACTTGCTTAGTATAAATTCATTAGGATGCGTCTCAAGAAATCATTCTTTACTCAGCCATCACAAATGAATTAGCTCTCCTTTTTGTGATTGTCAAACACCATTCCTTCTGTCTTAAAATGCTCCATTTGTGCTTTTCCCTACAAAATAACACACAAATTTAAAAAGTTCACACAAAATATGAAAATAAATTACAACAAATTGCATGGGTTGCCTCCCTGCTAGCGCTAAATTTTTCGTCTTCAGCCAGACGTGACTGAAATCTATCTGTTAAGGAGGTTTCAGCGTCGTTTTGGATGTCCGATCAAAGACAATCCCGTGAGCGTTGCTTTTGAAGGGTCTCTTCCAACGGTAAAGTGGCAAAAAGAGTTTTGTCTCATTCAGTGCTTGTGCCACCTTTTTAATCTTTGTTGCTCCAGTGGTTCCTGAAAAGAAAGAAAGAAAATCAGGAGGTCTTGTATGGTGCTTGACTTGGAATGGAAGTTCCATTCTGTCAAGCTTCTGGTTGATATCTTTATATTGTACTCCCCAAAACAGCGATGTTTTTCCTGAATGCTCTGGATCTTTAATAAAGTCAGACATTTGCTCCTCCATTTGCTCTGTTTCTTGCTCCACCTTTTCTTCACAGATGAGTTTGAAAATTTCTGCATTCAGCTCTTCATCTGTCATCTGTGAAATACATGTTTCAAAATTTCAACCTGAGGAGAAATGTTAGTTTTTAGGTCTTCATCCTCTGATCTGGTTGAAATGATTGGCTCAGGTAGATCTTCATCAAACATTTGTGCAATGGAATCTCCAAGATCTTCATTTTGAGAATACAGAATTTCATCCTCAATTTTTGATGCAGTTGGCACAACAGCTCAGTTCAGTTTCCTCGTCAGAATCTGAAAAATAGAAATCAAATCGAGACTTTGTCGGTTCGGGTTCCTGAACTGATACCTCTGGTTCTTGATTCTCCTCAGCCTCCTCTTTGCTAAAGTGTCATCGTGAAATGTTTGGTACTCTGAGGCTTCATCTGAAAATGATTCTTGAGGTATATAGCTCTGGTTTTCTATTAATTGTCTGATCTGATCTGTCATTCTCTGTATGGATCCTGCGTTACTCTGAATTTGTGCATCAAATCGAACTGCTTGTTCTTTGAACGTGTGAATCAATTGATCTTCCTCAGATGGTTCTGGTTCTTGATAAGAATCGAAGGAAGATGGTGGATAAGATGAAAAATGTGATGATTCTTCGTACCTTGGTTGATTCCAAAAATTCTGCCACTCTGAAAGGTAAATACATTGATCGCTCGGGTGGTTACCATCACAAATTACACATCTCCCCATTTCATTCTGTTGAGCAAATGTAGTATTGCTTGATTCTGAATTCCAGTGATAATTGTTGGGCTGGACAACAGGCCTCAGAAAACTAGACTGTTGCTCCCAGATTTGGGGTGTATCTTCTTGTAAAGTTCGTGATTTCTCAATTTCCCAATAGTGTTCCATTTTTTAATCACCTGAAAACAAAAGAAATAAAAATTACAAAATAAAAGAAAGAAAATTAGATATAAGTAATTAGATAGTTTCAAAATTAACAACTCAAGAAAAATAAGTCCCCGGCAACGGCGCCAAAAACTTGACCGGCGTAAACACACACGTATAACGCAAGCGCACGTATCGTTCAAGTAGTATAAAAATATCGATCCCACGAGGACTTAATTCCTACTGTTGTTATTAATTGTTGATACTATTTATTTACAAATATCTAATTATAGGGAGAAGAGAATTGATTGCTTGAAATGATTTGATTTGTAGATTTACTAAATAAATAAAAAAAAGACAAAGATAAAAGAAAATACTAAGGAAAATAAAAAGACTTAAAGATCTAGGGTTGTGAATCTTTCTAATATCAATTAAAAGATGAAGTAGTTAAATCATAGTTGGGTAAATTATTGAATTATTAATCTGGAACACTAAATTATGTAAAAGCCTCTTTCGAATGATCATTTACAAATACCTAGTATAATCCAATTGAACCATATGTCTATGTCAATTAAATTACCTAGATTCATTAAGGTTAAGTTCCAATTATGACTACCCCCGCCCGACAGGTATATTCTATCCTGTAAGGAAATCTATTAAAGGGTTATCTATCCTTAAGGAAGATCGTGGGTTGTTGAGACTAAGGTTTTAAACTTAAAATCCCTATGTCTAGTTCATTTTAAGTTTACCTAATCAATTTTATTAGTGATCGGTTAATAAAAAGCATTAAGATTATGACTCAACAAATAACTCTTTTAATTACCCAACTATAATCTAACCCTTTTTAAATCGGTGATATTAGATTTAATCACAACCCTAGATATTTAACTTAGTTACAACACATAACTAAAGCTGATATAAACTTAAAAGACAGAAAATGAAATTGCAGAAAGTAATTAAAATAAATAAATGAAATGCTAAGGTAAAAGGAAATAACTTCTACTATATACTATTTAGATATCTCCCATAATATAATATATAATCTTGTGATATTTTAAACCAACCGTCCAGAATGGCGGTATCCTGATTAAGTCAAATTCAAATATACCAGCCATAAGGCGGAACAGAAATATAAATTTAAACAACCGACCTAGAATGGCGGTATCCTCATTAAGTCAGGTTTAACCAGTTTAAATTGAATAACCAACCGACCTAGAATGGCGGTATCTTTTTATTAATTCAGATTTTAAATAGTTTATATATTATATTTTAAGGGAGATTAATCTAAATAGCAAAAGTAAAAGAATTACCTTATTACCTCAGCATAGAGACGTTACCCCCTCATGGATGGATAGAATTACTACTACAAAGCGTAAATAAAACTGAATAAAAGAAGAAAAGAAGAAAATATGAAGAACTCTCAATTTATTTATAAGGATTTCAGAGGAAGAGGTACATTTGAAACTAAAAATTCGAAATCTATTTATAGGCAAAAAAATCTAATTTTTTTATTATTATTTTTCTGATTTTTATTATTTTATTATTTTATTATTATTTTTTTTGGATCGCTGAATTTTCGACACGTGGCATGGTGTGCTAAAAATGACGGCTCGTTGAATCTTTGACATGGGATGGTGGTAAATTACCAAAATACCCTCGGTGTCGGGACGCCCAAAATTACCAAAATACCCTTTTCGCCAAATTTCACAGTTTTGCTCCAAATCACCTCCAGAATATCTTGAAACTTTATTTCGGTGTCGGGATGTCCAAAATTACCAAAAACCCTTTGTGTCGGGACGCCAAAATTACCAAAATACCCTTTTTGCCAAATTTCACCAAATTTCACAGTTTTGCTCCAAATCACCTCCAGAATGTCCTGAAACTTTATTTATCTACAAAATAACACAAAACACATCAAAATATTCACAAAACTCAAGAAACTATACAAAATATTAAGTTAAATGAGTGTGAAATAGTGATACATTTATCACTCATCATTGACGAATACGAGATTCGTCTATCCAGAGGCGCATCATTTGACAAATTTATGTTTTTGTACCTGAATATAAGCTAATATTATTCTACTTGTTTGTATTAAATACAAAAGGATATCATGTAAATATTAAGAATCGTTGTATGTATATATATGATATGAATGATGTTTTGTTACACAAATGTTCAAATTCATATGGTCATTATATTTTGCATGCCGTTAGAGATGCTTATGAAATTGGGAATAATAAACGTAAAAGATCTAACATTACTGAAACTGAATTATGCGATTAGGACATATAGGTGTACGACGCATAACTTAGTTGGTTAAGAATGGTCTGATTGGGAATCTGCCCATACAGTATTTTCCAACTTGTGAATCTTGCATACATGGTAAAATGACCAAAGCCTCATTTACTGGTGTTGGACATCGGGCCACTGACTTATTGGAGCTCATGCATAATGATGTATGTGGTCCTATAAGTCACACTGCTCATAGCGGTTTTTCTCTTACTTCGTAACATTTACCGATGATTTTTCACGGTATGGTTATATTTACTATGTGAAACATAAATCGGAAACCTTTGAAAAGTTCAAAGAATTTTGAAACGAAGTAGAAAAATAAACTAGTAATTTTATCAAATGCCTTCGATCAGATCGAGGCGGTGACTATGTGTAGTGAGTTTATAAAGTCTCTTAAAGAGAATGAGATTCTCGCTCAATATACTCATCCGAGTACTCCATAGCACAATTGAGTATCTGAAAGGAGAAATCAGACTTTATTGGATATGGTCCGATCCATGTTGAGTTTTACATATCTACTTTACTATTTGTGGGGGTAAGCTCTTCTTACTGTTGCACATCTGCTGAATAGGGTTTCCTCTAAAGTTGTTCCTACTAGTCCATACGAGATATAGGTTAGTAGGAAATCGAACCTTATTATGTTAGGGTCTGGGACTGTCATGCATACGTTAGAATGACACAACAAGATAAACTTTTACCTCGAGGGCGAAAAGTAAGGTTTGTTGGATATCTTTCGAATTCCAAATGATATCAATTCTATGAACCCGAACATCGAAATGTGTTTGTAGCTCGTTTTGCCAAATTTCTTGAAGAAGAATCTTTGGCAGAATGTGGTAATCATATGAGGGTTGAGCTTGATGAAGTCTAACCTATAAAAGAAAAACCAATAGAGGAATCACATGTTCAGAAAAAAGCAGAACCTTCTAATTCCACTTTCCATAGATCTATTAGGATATCGAGACCCACTGAGTGCTTGTATTTGATACAAGACAAGAGTCTCGATGTGCTCCATATTGAGGAGACTGATCCGTAAACCTACAGAGAAGCAATGTTAGACATTGATTCCGCTAAATGGCAGGAAGCCATGAATTTCGAATTAGACTCTATGCATCTGAATCAAGTATGAGACTTGGTTCCGCTTCCTGAAGGAATTTTTCCCATGGGTTGTAAATGGGTTTACAAAAGGAAGCAAGGGCCTGATGGGAAGGTGAAAATGTTCAAAGCCCGACTGGTTTTCTCAAGGTTATACTCAAAGCCAGGTGTAGAGTATGATGAGAACTTTAGCGACACTAAATCTATTGGATTTTATTGGCTATCGCTGCTTTGCCATAATTATGATTTTTGACAAATGGATGTCAAATTGGCTTTTCTTAATGGATTTCTTGATGAAGAATATCTATATGGAAAAACCAAAGGGTTTTATCCCAGCCAAATCATGGATGATATGTAAGCTTAAGAAGTCCATTTATGGACTTACAAGCTTCGCGGAGTTGGAATCTGCATTTTGATGAGGTAATTAATTGTTTGGTTTTTTCAAAAACACAGAAGACCATGTGTTTGGGGGTTAAAGGTTATGGGGAGTATGATAGTGTTCTTGGTGCTTTCATTGAACATTCTGATCATTGGAAATGATCTTGAATGATGCATGGTGTTAAATCATACTGATGAGCGAAAAATATATCACTATTTACCGCCCATTTGCTTAATATTTTATTTAGTTTCTTGAGTATTGTGATATTTTTATATGTTTTGTGTTATTTTACAGATAAATGAAAATTTCAGAACTCACTGGAATTTGAAATCGGGGCTAAATGGTTAAATTCGATTAAAAGGGCAAATTGGGAAATTTTCTAATCTCTGTACCACAATTAATGCAGTCTGTCGACACGCGTCATCGCAGACGTCATCCTTGCGTCATCATTTCTCCGTCGCGATCGCATGACTTTCTGCGTCGTAACGCAAGCCCGACGAAATGAGACACGTGTCACCATCTCAGCAGCCGAGTACACGATTTATGTCATCGTGCGCTTCGGACGCGCAAGCCATCTGTGTTTGCGACGCAAGGTAAAATTTTATCTATCAATAGAAGCTGAAATCAAAAAAAATTCATACCTTCTTCTGGGGATTTCATTAAGAATACTAAAAGATTGTATCTTGTTTGTTTATTTACAGCTTTCTGTATTTAATTTTTATTTTTAAGTAATGATCTTTTCTTTCTTTATTTTACTTTTTCAGTTGTGGAGTAACTCCCCCTTGCTGGGTGAAGGTAAGCTTTTATTATTATATTTTAGATTTAATCTTCATTAGTTATAATATATAAACTATTTTAAAACCTAACGTAATGGGATAACGCCTTTGTGGTCGGTTGGAATACATGAAAAATCTTGCTAGTCAGTGATACCGCCTATATTGTCGTTGTAATGTCATTAAATTATATATTTAATAGGGAGATTTTTAAAATAGTAATGAAAGTGGAATCCTCTAACCCCATCATTTTATTTTATTTTTAATTTTATCTTTTAATTTCCATTTTACTTTATGTCTGATGAGCGGAAAATATATCAATATTTACCGCCCCTTTAACTTAATATTTTGTTTAGTTTCTCGGGTTTGATGAACGTTTTGATGTGTTTTAGTTTATTTTGCAGATAAAATAATATCGGGTCTTAATGAAATCATTTAGGACGAAATGTGGATCAAATAAGGGCATTATTGGACTTGATATATTAATTTTGGAGATTGGAAACTTGAAAGGGCGTTTTGACGAAGTGCAGTTTTGGAATTCCAGTTTTGCGCATCTGTCGTATTTTGGGCATAACTTTTTACTCAGATATCGGATTGAGCTGATTCAAGTGCCAGATTAAAGAAGACTCAAAGATCTACAACTTTGAAAGAGAAAATATTTTCGAATTCTGATGATTTCATGACCGAAATTGATGAACCATCCAGAAGTGTGTGGAGTGTAATTATTAAAAGTCATTATCAATCATTTTCAAAGCAAAATATTAATTAATAAATTTAATAAAAATTATCAAATCACCACCAAACAAGATAAGAAATTAGTGGAGCAATTATGGATTTGGTGGAGTAATTAGTGGAGAAATTAATAATGATTTGGTGGAGAAATTGATTGATGATTTGATGGTGGCAAAATTTTGCCTATAAATACCAAGCATTTTCATTTGTAAAATTCATACTTTCTTCTTTGAAATTCTTAATGAATAAATAAGAAGATTGTATCTAGTTTGTTTATTTTTAGTTTTCAGTAATTAATTTTCAGTTTCGCACTTCTTTCTTTTCTTTACTTTTCAGTTTTTACTTTCCGCAATTTACTTTTACGCACAGTACTTTTCTTTCTTTAATTTTTCAGTTTTTACTTTTCAGTAATGAGGAGGTAATTTCCCAAGCTAGGGTGAAAGGTAAATCTTTTACTATTACTATTTAGATTAATCTCCCTTAAAAATAATATATTCACTATTTAAAATACTGATTAATAAAGGATACCGCTATATTGGTCGGTTGGCAATTCAATTTAATCTGGTTTAAACCTGACTAATCAAGGATACCGCCAGATTGGTCGGTTGGTAAATTTATTTTGGTACCGCCTTATGGCTGGATTATGGACAAATATTACCGCCTATATGGCTGGTTGGACTTAATTTGACTTAATCAGGATACCGCCATTTGGTCGGTTGGTTAAAATAATATCACAAGTTTTATATTTATTTTATGGGAGATATCTAAATTAGTAGTAGTAAAAGTAATTCCTTTTACCTTAGCATTTTATTTTATTGTAATTTACTTTTCAGCTTTTACTTTACCGCAATTACTTTCAAGCATTTTCATTTTATGTCTTTTACTTTTAAGTTTTTATTAGCCCTAGTTATGTGTGGTAACTAAATTAGTTATCTGGGGTTGTGATGATCCATATCACCGTTTTATAAGGTTAGATTATAGCTTGGGTAATATAAAGATTTATTTATTGTGTCTTAAACTTAATGCTTTTTCATTAACTGGCCATTAATAAAATTGATCTGGTAAATCTAAAATGAACTAGACATAGGGATTTTAGGTTTCAGCCTTAGACTCAATAGCCCACGATCTTCCTTGAGGATAGATAACCCTTTAATAGATTTCCTTACAGGATAGGAATATACCTGTCGGGCGGGGGTAGCCATAATTGGAACTTAAACTTAATGAATCCAAATAATTTGGTTGACATAGACATATGGTTCAATTGGGTTAAACTGGGTATTTGTGTCTGACCATCGACAGAGGCTTACACATAATTTAGTGTTCCAGGTTAATAAATCAATATATTACCCAACTTTAAGATAACCACTTCATCTTTAAAATGATATTGGAAGAAATCACAACCCTAGATAGTTTTTAATATTGAATTTTCTTAAAACCTATTTTCGACAATTTTATTTACTTGCTTTTAAATTTAGAATCGTCACCATTTCAAATCAATCAATCAACTTGTTAGATATTAGTAATCATTTGACCTCATAAAATTAATAGTTTAGATATTAAGTCCTCGTGGGATCGATATTTTTATACTACTTGAACGATACGTGCGCTTGCGTTATACGTGTGTGTTTACGCCGGTCAAGTTTTTGGCGCCGTTGCCGGGGACTTATTTATCTTTTACTATTAGTTTAGGGGTTAGATACGTTACTTGTATCTAATTTCTTTTTACTTATTGTTTTTGTTTTCTTGTGTTTCAGGTTCTCAGAAACTTCATGAGACGAACCAGAAGCTTGAACTCCGACCGCTTGACCCAGAAATTGAAAGAACCATCAGACAGTTGAGAGGGAAAGGCGAGAAGGCCAAGAAGCTTTAGTCAACATGGAACCTGAACCTTTGAACGTTGCACCACCAATTCCCATTCGAGACAGAACCATTCCGGTGGTTGACAGACTCATTTCCTGTATTGTACTTCCTCCCTTACCAGCAAATGCGTGTGACATCAAAACATGCATTCAGATGATTCAGCAGTCAGTTCAGTTCGGGGGGAATGCAACTGAAGATCCTAATGCCCACATCAGCAACTTCCTGGAAGTTTGCGGCACTTTTAACTACAACAGAGCATCAGAAGAAGCAATGAGACTGCGAGTTTTTCCATATCCCTGAAGGACAGAGCTAAAGCTTGGCTACATTCACTACCAGCAGGTTCTATCACAACTTGGAACACTTTAGCCACCAAATTTCTTGCAAAGTACTTTCCACCAGCCAGAACCGGAAAATTGAGGAATGACATCACATCCTTTGTACAACAAGATTCAGAATCCCTCTGCGAAGCTTGGGAAAGGTACAAAGATTTACTCCGGAAATGTCCTCACCATGAGATTCCAAAGTGGCTACAAGTTCAGACCTTCTACAATGGACTTTCTGGAATAATGAGAACCACAATCGATGCTGCTGCTGGAGGCTTTGATGGCAAAAGGAGAAGATCAAGCCTGGGACCTAATCGAAGAAATGGCCAACAATAATTTTTTGTGACCAACAGAAAGGAGCATGATCCAAAGAATTGCAGGAATTTATGAAGTTGGAGCAAACACAGCAGTGAATACCAGGCTGGATCAGATATGCAAATGTCTAGAAACACTTAGCACGCAAGTTTTGAACATCACTGGATCCACAAGTTCACCATATGGAGGAGCACCAGAGTCAAACCAACATGAAGAAACGGTGAATTATGTCAACAATTTCAACAGACAATGGAACAATCCATATTCCAACACCTACAACCCAGGGTGGAGGAATCATCCCAATTTTTCATGGAGCAACAATTCAGGCCAACAGCAGAACTATCCACCTGAATTCCAGCAACAGAACAAAAGCCAGGAGCAAGCAATGAACCAGGAATAACAGAAGTGTTGACCCACTGAAAAAGATAGAAGCAAAACACGACTCTCACGCAGCAAGATATGATGCTATGTTTCAATCCCAAGCAGCATTAATTCAAAGTCAATCTGCTTCTATTAAAGCACTGGAGAATCAAATGGGACAACTGGCAAATGCTCAGAGTTACAGACCGCCAGGTACCCTTCCTAGCAACACAGAGCCAAATCCAAGAAACATGGGGAAGGAGCAATGTCATGCCATCATGTTAAAAAGCGGTACTGAAATCAACAAAGATGTTGGAGTCAAAACAACTGCTGAGGAAGTTCCAAAAGAAACAAGCAACAGATGGAGGAAAAAGAAGCAAAGGAAAAAGAACACAGATCACTCCACCTCCACCTTTTCCTCAACGTCTTCAGAAGAACAAATTGGACAAGCAGTTTTCTCGGTTCCTGGAAATCTTCAAAAAGCTGCATATCAACATCCCATTTGCAGAAGCGTTGGAACAAATGCCCACCTATGCCAAATTCATGAAAGATATTCTTTCACGAAAGCGGAGATTGGGAGATTACGAGACAGTAGCATTAACAGAAGAATGCAGTGCTATCATTCAGAGAAACTTCCCCCAGAAGTTGAAAGATCCTGGCAGTTTCACTGTTCCTTGCGTCATAGGAGAACATAACTTTGGTAAGGCTTTATGTGATTTAGGTGCGAGTGTTAACTTGATGCCTTTTTCTATTTTCAGGAAATTACAGATTGGAGAAACAATGCCAACTTCAGTCTCACTGCAACTTGCTGATAGAACGCTCGTATTTCCGAGAGGCGTAGTTGAGGATGTGCTGGTCAAGGTTGACAAATTCATTTTCCCAGCAGATTTTTTGTCCTTGATATGGAGGAAGACGCAGACGTGCCAATCATCCTTGGGAGACCATTCTTGGCTACAGGTCGAACCATTATTGATGTACAAAAAGGAGAATAACCATGAGGGTACAGGACCAAGAAGTAACATTCAATGTTTTCAAGGCCATGAATTTCCCAGATGATGAAAAGAAGAGGAATGTTTCAAACTCGATGTGATACACAGTACCATTCAGAACTCTGATGAAAGACAAAGTTCTACTGACAAACTTAAAACATGTCAATTGCCTGTGGAGCCTAAAGATAAAGCATCTTTTGCACTGAAAGAGCCAATTCTTGCTCTACAAGCAACAGAAGAGAAAAGTTCCACCAGCTCAACGAATTGGAGGAATTTCACAATCAGCCTTTTGAAGATGCCAAATTGTACAAAGAAAAGGCAAGAAAAGACATGATGAGAAGTTAGTGCGCATACAACTGGAACCAGGGCAGAAGGTACTGTTAAACAAATCAAGGGTGAAATTCTTCCCATGGAAGCCAAAATCACGGTGGTCAGGTCCATTGTGATCACCAAAGTTTTACAAAATAGAGCCGTTGAGATACATGATCCTGACGCTAACAAAACTTTCAAGGTTAAAAACAACGTGTCAAGCACTACTGGGGAGAATCATTTGAGCGACAAAAAGAAAGTGTCACACTTTCAGATCCAGCTTAACGTTCGAGAAGTCAAGTCTGGCTGACGACTTTAAACTTAGCGCTAGCAGGGAGGCAACCCATGCAATTTGTGTATATATTGTGATTTGGTGTGATTTAATTTTGTGTGTTTAGTTTTTTTGCAGGTAAGACATTTCAAGATGGAAGAAGCTCTCGCAAATCTTCACAAGCAATTTCCTTCTCTCCCTCCAAAATCTCTGATGAAAGTATACAAAGCTCGCTTGGAACGGATGAGGTTATTGACAATCCATGGTATTCCTAATGATATTCGTTGGTAATTGAAGCACGAGTCCGATTGGCAGGTGAGTCTTCTGACTCTTTTATTTCACATCTGCCTATTTTGGAAGAAGCACCTATGCAAAGAAACGTAGAGCTAAGCAAATGGGTGTTTGTTACAAATGTGCACGATTTAATTGCAACACTCGTTGTCGTTCTTTAGGAATGGTGTCTGATAATCAAGAAGACAAAATTAAATTCATTAGGGATGGCTTGAGTAAAAGTCTTTAGATGATCTATCTTCGACTCTTGAGACGCATCCCAGTGGATATGTTCATATAGCCATTCGCCAATTACATACACAATTTCAAAAAAGAAAGACAATAGTTAAGTCTTGGGAATCTGACTCAAAAAGACCCTGTTTGCCAATTTATAAGAAAATTGGATGGGAAGCTTGTCCCTGACGCATAGATGTCAATCAAGCCGTTACTTTTCTTGTACATATTATATCTCTTTGTCTTTTCTTAATAATTGTGATTTGTTTTGTTGTTTTCTTTTATTTTCTCCGATAGGATCCATACCTTTTTGACTATCACGATATTATTTCGCTACTAATCATCCTCTAGAAGATACTTGTGCTATTTTTACTCACCCTTTTCAGGTACTATAAATTCAGCCCGTCATTGCACTTTTGAAGGCATCCATAGTTGAAAAAGAAATAAAAAAAATGGAAGCCACTTCAAGAAGACGAGTTGAAAACATCTACGTGTTTTGCGGTAGTAGTGTTGGTACTAAGCCACAATACATAGAAGCAGCACAGGAATTGGGTCGAGTCTTAGCTGCAAGGAATATGCACTTAATATATGGCGGAGGCAATCTCTTGGACTAATGGGGATCGTTTCAAAGGCCGTTCAGAAGGAGGCAGTCATGTTTTGGGAATCATCCCAAACCCTTGGCAGAGGCAAATCTTATTGGATCATCAAACGGAGAGGAACTGATCGTGCCAGGTATGTCTGAACGATTGGTAGAAATGATTAACCGTGCTGATGCTTTTATCGCTTTGCCAGGTGGCTTGGGTACATTGGAGAAATTTTATAGTTCTATCTTGGGCGAACCTGAACATACACCAGAAACCGCTTGGACTGCTCAACGTTGATGGATTTTATGATTTTCTTTGTTTGTTTGTTTCTTGATGATGCTCGGAGAAATGGGTTCGTGTCAAAACCTTTGAAAGAACTCCTCTTTACTGCCAGAACTGCTCCGGATCTAATAGACCAACTCATAGCCTATGAACCTCAAGTTGACCCTATCCTTTCAAAGATAAATTGGTCCGAGGACGATCGTGGTAAGAGGCGTCGGATTAATCTGGATCTTAACCTTTAATTTCCTGTAGATTTCAGCTAACCAGGTACGACCTTCTAACTCTCCTTTTACTGTTTAAGACATTGGGGACAATGTCTCATTTAGGTTTGGGGGAGGGAATTAGTTGATTAGTACCTTGTTTTTAGTTTGTGTGTTGTTTTTATTTTTAGTCCAAAATTTTCGAAATACAAAAAAAAAATTGAAAAATTTTCAAAAATTACAAAAATAATTGTGTTTTTGTGTTTTTATTTTGACTAAAAAGGTGAAATTGGTAAGAGATAGCTGAATAAGGAGTTTCCACTCCTGAGACGTATTTCAAACCTATTTCGAAACAAGTTAATTTTTTGTTATTTCCTTTTGAATTATTTAATTTGTAGATTCTCCATAAAACTGACTAAAATGGATCTTCATATGCTTAGTTGGCAGGTATTATCAACATGCATAGTAACATACGAACATGAGCTGTAATTGACAAGTTTGTAATATTCAGTGCTCTAGTTTAATTGGAGAAAGCATCTCAAAAAAGCAATGGAGTAAAAAAAAAAAAACGTCTGAGATCCGACTTATTAAGTCTGTAAGGGTGTCTTAACACCTAGTGCCCTAAAGCCAACTGGTTTGGGAGTCACTGGTCCAAAGCTCGTTACATGGATCGAAGATGCTGCAAAAAAAATATATATATCTGAAGTCTGGGTAATTAAGTCCGTAGGGGTGTCTTAACACCTGGTGCCCTAAAGCCAACTGGTTTGGGAGCCACCGACCCAACACTCGCTATATAGATGAAAGATATTGTATATAAATAAAAAAATATATAAAAAAAAAAATCAGAAAAATGAGAAAAATTATTCCATTGCTACCAAAAGGTGTTAAATCTGATAGAACTTTAGGACAAAAATATTACTCTCTTATCAACTGCACTTATGACTGTTGTGGGAAAAAATGAGTTGTTTAATATTTTGTTGGCTGTGTATATGAGAATGGTAAAATAATCGGAGAATTTACTTATTCTGTAATTTAGAATGAAACAAAACATTATTGACTTGGAGTAGAAGTTTCACCTGATTAGTCACTAACATCTTTATTCTCTTTTCGCTTGTCTTTTTGCTTTTGTGTGCATTAGTTTTACTACCTTTTTACTTTTGTAAAATGTTTGTGGGTATCATTGCTGTAAACCCTCACGAGACTACAACTCGTCCACTAGGGACACCTAGGGGTTTAAAGGCTTGTTGCATATGCTAAATGCAACCGTGATCCCTACGAAAGTGGCTTAGTTTAATTTTTTTTATTTTGTTGTTTTGCTCGAGGACTAGCAAAATGTTAGGTTTGGGGGTGTGATGAGCGGAAAATATATCAATATTTACTGCCCCTTTAACTTAATATTTTGTTTAGTTTCTCGGGTTTGATGAACGTTTTGATGTGTTTTAGTTTATTTTGCAGATAAAATAATATCGGGTCTCAATGAAATCATTTAGGACGAAATGTGGATCAAATAAGGGCAATTATTGGACTTGATATATTAATTTTGGAGATTGGAAACTTGAAAGGGCGTTTTGACGAAGTGCAGTTTTGGGAATTCCAGTTTTGCGCATCTGTCATATTTTGGGCATAACCTTTTACTCCGATATTGGATTAAGCTGATTCAAGTGCCAGATTAAAGAAGACTCAAAGATCTACAACTTTGAAAGAGAAAATATTTTCGAATTCTGATGATTTCATGACCGAAATTGATGAACCATCCAGAAGTGTGTGGAGTGTAATTATTAAAAGTCATTATCAATCATTTTCAAAGCAAAATATTATTAATAAATAATTAATAAAAATTATCAAATCACCACCAAACAAGATAAGAAATTAGTGGAGCAATTATGGATTTGGTGGAGTAATTAGTGGAGAAATTAATAATGGATT
Organism: Zanthoxylum bungeanum; assembly: GCA_019454045.1. Taxonomy (NCBI): domain Eukaryota; kingdom Viridiplantae; phylum Streptophyta; class Magnoliopsida; order Sapindales; family Rutaceae; genus Zanthoxylum; species Zanthoxylum bungeanum. The sequence continues at coordinate 37,417 of SKCR01038624.1, forward strand.
TGGTGGAGAATTGATTGATGATTTGATGGTGGCAAAACTTTGCCTATAAATACCAAGCCATTTCATTTGTAATATTCATACTTTCTTCTTTGAAATTCTTAATGAATAAATAAGAAGATTGTATCTAGTTTGTTTATTTTTAGTTTTCAGTAATTAATTTTCAGTTTCGCACTTTCTTTTCTTTACTTTTCAGTTTTTACTTTCCGCAATTTACTTTTACGCACAATACTTTTCTTTCTTTAATTTTTCAGTTTTTACTTTTCAGTAATGAGGAGGTAATTTCCCAAGCTAGGGTGAAAGGTAAATCTTTTACTATTACTATTTAGATTAATCTCCCTTAAAAATAATATATTCACTATTTAAAATACTGATTAATAAAGGATACCGCTATATTGGTCGGTTGGCAATTCAATTTAATCTGGTTTAAACCTGACTAATCAAGGATACCGCCAGATTGGTCGTTGGTAAATTTATTTTGGTACCGCCTTTATGGCTGGATTATGGACAAATATTACCGCCTATATGGCTGGTTGGACTTAATTTGACTTAATCAGGATACCGCCAGATTGGTCGGTTGGTAAAATAATATCACAAGTTTATATATTATTTTATGGGAGATATCTAAATTAGTAGTAGTAAAAGTAATTCCTTTTACCTTAGCATTTTATTTTATTGTAATTTACTTTTCAGCTTTTACTTTACCGCAATTACTTTCAAGCATTTTCATTTTATGTCTTTTACTTTTAAGTTTTTATTAGCCCTAGTTATGTGTGGTAACTAAATTAGTTATCTGGGGTTGTGATGAAATCCAATATCACCGTTTTATAAGGGTTAGATTATAGCTTGGGTAATATAAAGATTTATTTATTGTGTCTTAAACTTAATGCTTTTTCATTAACTGGCCATTAATAAAATTGATCTGGTAAATCTAAAATGAACTAGACATAGGGATTTTAGGTTTCAGCCTTAGACTCAATAGCCCACGATCTTCCTTGAGGATAGATAACCCTTTAATAGATTTCCTTACAGGATAGGAATATACCTGTCGGGCGGGGGTAGCCATAATTGGAACTTAAACTTAATGAATCCAATAATTTGGTTGACATAGACATATGGTTCAATTGGGTTAAACTGGGTATTTGTGTCTGACCATCGACAGAGGCTTACACATAATTTAGTGTTCCAGGTTAATAAATCAATATATTACCCAACTTTAAGATAACCACTTCATCTTTAAAATGATATTGGAAGAAATCACAACCCTAGATAGTTTTTAATATTGAATTTTCTTAAAACCTATTTTCGACAATTTTATTTACTTGCTTTTAAATTTAGAATCGTCACCATTTCAAATCAATCAATCAACTTGTTAGATATTAGTAATCATTTGACCTCATAAAATTAATAGTTTAGATATTAAGTCCTCGTGGGATCGATATTTTTATACTACTTGAACGATACGTGCGCTTGCGTTATACGTGTGTGTTTACGCCGGTCAAGTTTTTGGCGCCGTTGCCGGGGACTTATTTATCTTTTACTATTAGTTTAGGGGTAAATACGTTACTTGTATCTAATTTCTTTTTACTTATTGTTTTTGTTTTCTTGTGTTTCAGGTTCTCAGAAACTTCATGAGACGAACTAGAAGCTTTGAACTCCGACCGCTTGACCCAGAAATTGAAAGAACCATCAGACAGTTGAGAAGGGAAAGGCGAGAAGGCCAAGAAGCTTAGTCAACATGGAACCTGAACTTTGAACGTTGCACCACCAATTCCCATTCGAGACAGAACAATTCCGGTGGTTGACAGACTCATTTCCTGTATGTACTTCCTCCCTTACCAGCAATGCGTGTGACATCAAAACATGCATTCAGATGATTCAGCAGTCAGTTCAGTTCGGGGGGAATGCAACTGAAGATCCTAATGCCCACATCAGCAACTTCCTGGAAGTTTGCGGCACTTTTAACTACAACAGAGCATCAGAAGAAGCAATGAGACTGCGAGTTTTTCCATATTCCCTGAAGGACAGAGCTAAAGCTTGGCTACATTCACTACCAGCAGGTTCTATCACAACTTGGAACACTTTAGCCACCAAATTTCTTGCAAAGTACTTTCCACCAGCCAGAACCGGAAAATTGAGGAATGACATCACATCCTTTGTACAACAAGATTCAGAATCCCTCTGCGAAGCTTGGGAAAGGTACAAAGATTTACTCCGGAAATGTCATCACCATGAGATTCCAAGTGGCTACAAGTTCAGACCTTCTACAATGGACTTTCTGGAATAATGAGAACCACAATCGATGCTGCTGCTGGAGGAGCCTTGATGGCAAAAGGAGAAGATCAAGCCTGGGACCTAATCGAAGAAATGGCCAACAACAATTCCTTGTGGCCAACAGAAAGGAGCATGATCCAAAGAATTGCAGGAATTTATGAAGTTGGAGCAAATACAGCAGTGAATACCAGGCTGGATCAGATATGCAAATGTCTAGAAACACTTAGCACGCAAGTTTTGAACATCACTGGATCCACAAGTTCACCATATGGAGGAGCACCAGAGTCAAACCAACTTGAAGAAACGGTGAATTTTGTCAGCAATTTCAACAGACAATGGAACAATCCATATTCCAACACCTACAACCCAGGGTGGAGGAATCATCCCAATTTTTCATGGAGCAACAATTCAGGCCAACAGCAGAACTATCCACCTGAATTCCAGCAACAGAACAAAAGCCAGGAGCAAGCAAATGAACCAGGAATAACAGAAGTGTTGACCCACTTGAAAAAGATAGAAGCAAAACACGACTCTCACGCAGCAAGATATGATGCTATGTTTCAATCCCAAGCAGCATTAATTCAAAGTCAATCTTACAGGATAGGAATATACCTGTAGGACGGGGGTAGCCATAATTAGAACTTAATCTTAATGAATTCAGGTAACTTGGTTAACATAGGAATATAATTAAGTGGGTTACTTTGGGTGTTTGCATCACCATTGGAATATGCTTTTGCATATTTTCGTGTTCAATGTTAATAAACCGATATATTGCACAAATATTAGATAATCACTTCATCTTTAAAAGATATTAGAAGGAGTCACAGCCCTATATAATTTTATAATATTGATTTTTCCTTTAATTTACATTCACACTGTTTTAATTACTTGTTTTGAGACAAAAATCACAATCCAATCAACAATCAATCAATTAGATACTCGTAGGCATTTAACTTCATAAATTGATAGCTTAAGTATTAAGTCCTCGTGGGATTGATACATTTTATACTACTTGAGCGATACGTGCGCTTGCGTAATATGTGTGTTTAGCACCGATCAAGTTTTTGGCCCCGTTACCGGGGAGTTATTTATCTTTCACTATTAATTTTGGGGTTAGATACCTTTACTTGTGTTTAATTTATTTTACTTATTATTTTTGTTTTCTTGTATTTCAGGTTCTCAGACACTACATGAGAAGGAGTAGAAGATTTGAAATCCGTCCACTTGACCCAGAGAATGAAAGAACTATCAGACAGTTGAGAAGGGAAATGCGAGAAGGCCAAGAAGCACTGATCAATATGAACAATCAGGAATCTGAACCTTTGGAGGTTGCACCACCAATTCCCATTCAAGACAGAACTATTCCGGTGGTTGACGGCTTCATTTCATGTATTGTACTTCCTCCCTTACCAGTAAATGTGTGTGACATCAAAATATGCATTCAGATGATACATCAATCAGTTCAGTTTGGGGGGAATGCAACTGAAGTTCCTAATGCCCACATCGGCAACTTCCTGGATGTTTACGACATATTCAATTACATCCAAACAATGGAAGAAGCAATGAGACTGCGTGTGTTTCCATATTCCTTTAAAGACGGAGCTAAGACTTGGCTACATTCACTACCAGCAAGTTTCATCACAACTTGGAACACTCTTGCCACCAAATTCCTTGCAAAGTACTTTCCCCCCAGCCAGAACAGCAAAGCTAAGGAATGAAATAACATCCTTTGTGCAACATGACTCATAATCCTTTTACGAAGCTTGGGAAAGATACAAGAAGTTGCTCAGAAAATGTCCTCACCATGAGATTACTAAAAGGCTACAAGTCCAAACTTGTTACAATGGACTTTCTGGACTGATGAGAACTACAATAAATATTGCTGCTGGAGGAGCTTTAATGGAAAAAATGAGAAGATCAGGCTGGGACTTAATTGAAGAAATGACCAACAACAATTCTTTGTGGCCAACATAAAGGAGCATGATTCAACGAATAGCAGGGATCTACGAAGTTGGAGCCAACACAGCAATGAATGCCAAGCTGGATCAGATATGTAAATTCATAGAAACTCTTAGCATACAAGGTAATGCTGGATCCACAAGTTCACCATATGGAAGAGCACCAAAATCAGAATCTTACAACCAACATGATGAGACAGTGAACTATGCCAGCAATATCAACATACAGGGAAATAATTCATATTCCAACACCTACAACTTAGGTTAGAGGAATCATCACAATTTCGCATGGAACAACAATTCAGGGCAAAGAAACAATCCACCACCAGGATTCCAACAACAAAACAAAGGTCAAGAATATGAAAAAGAACCAGGGATAACAGAAGTGCTGGCCCACTTGAAAAAACTAGAAGCAAAATACGATTCTTTAGCAACTATGGTTCAAAATCAAGTAGCATTGAATCAAAGCCATTTGATGAGTGGTAACATATCATTATTTTCCACTCATTTAACTTAATATTTTGTATAGTTTCTTGAGTTTTGTGAACGTTTTGATGTGTTTTTGTGTTGTTTTGTAGATAAATAAAGTTTGGGAAGCATTGGAAGCAATTTGGGGCCAAAACAGAGAAAACATGACAAACGAGGCAATTTGGTAATTTGGCACGTCGCGACGCGCAAGCCATCAGCATCGCGACGTCTAACGTGCGCCGCTTCATGCTAACCTATACCGGCCACATATTAACATCAGAGCAGATCTGCTAACATACACCGTGCCACGTGTCACAAACCATATGGTGCCGACAATACGCGTGCCACGTGTCAGCTTCCTATTCGGCCGCATAAATCACGTGACATGTGTCATCCACGTGCCGTCTATGTGTCGCCCATGTGTCCGCCATGTGTCATCCATGTCAGCATCCAACCGAGTCACCGAGCCACGTGTTGCCACATCATCAACAACCAATCATCGTCTGCCACGTGTCAGCATCTCAGTGGACTGAATCTTTATGCGTGCCACATGTCGTAATTTCATTGGACCAACGAAATTCGCGTGCCACGTCAACAACGACCAGGTCAACGCGCTTCTCTCCCCATGTTGCCAGCTCGGCGTCGCGACGCAAGACCAACTTGCGCGTCGCGACGCATGACCGAAAATTTTGCCTATAAATTCAACCATTTGCGCCTCATTTGATTTCGTGCTTTCCTTAGGGTTTTCTTGTACTTTTAAGGATTGCATATATTTTTGTATAAAATTTGTAATATTTAAATTAAGTATTTTTATTTTTACATTTAATTTTAGTATTTTAATTTTTATTTACTTTTATCTTTTGCAGTTAAATTTCCGCTGGGGTAAAAGGTGAAACATTTAATATAATTATCTAGGTTAATCTCACTTAATTATAATTTAACCGGATTAATTAATTGAAGACTTTATTACTGCCTATATGGTCGGTCTAAATATAAATTACTTTACCGCCTATATGGCTGGTCTTTATGTGACAGATAATTACCGCCTATATGGATGGTGTAGTTGGACTAAATGGATTACCGCCTATATGGCTGGTTTTAAATGTTTAACATTATTAATTCCTGAGAAAGCAGAACATAAAATAATTTATATATTATAAAAAAGTGAGATTCCTAGATATGAAATATTAAATGTGGATCCTCTAACCCTAGCATTTTATTTTTATTCTCGGGAAGTGATGAAACACAATATTCACATGCTTAATAATTAATTTAATTATATATTGGGTAATGCTTTAGTTTGTTTATTGAATCTTAAGCTTAATGCTTCTTGTTGCCTGATCACCAATAAGATTGATGTGGTAAACTTAAAATGAACTTGGAAAATGGATTTTAGGTTTCAGCCTTAGATTCAATAGTTCACGATCTTCCTTGAGAATAGATAACCCTTTAATATATTTCCTTACAGGATAGAAAAATATACCTATCGGGCGGGGGTAGCCATAATTGGAACTTGAACTTAATGAATTCAGGTATCTTGGTTAACATATGAATATGATTAATTAAGTTATTTTGGGTATTTGCATCTGACCATCGGAAGAGGCTTTTGCATAACTTCGTGTTCCAGGTTAGCAAACTAATTTATTACACATATATAAGAGAATCAATTCATCATTAGAATAATATTGTGTGGAATCGCAACCCTAGATTTTGTTGGACAATTATGACCCATAGCATCACTATTTGTACAGAACATGGTGTTGTTGTACAAATTAACTATGTGACAAAGGAAATTGCTCTTTTATAATTTGCAATTGGATTACCGGGATATATAAATGATAAAAGTCCATATGATTAGTATCAGATTAATAAGATATGAGACAATATTAATCCACGTAAGATTTAATCATTAAATATCCCTAGTCGTAGTATTATCGAGACTGGACATTGATAATGCAGAATAGGCTAGTATTACACTTGTGCGTGTTATGGAAGCGTAACGACATAGTTATCATATATTTGGGTATTTAATACTCATGCAAGTGTAATAGGAGTTTCTGTTTACCGATGGTATGGAAACAGCTTCGCTCTGGATAGACCCATTGGAATCCCATTGGTAGTATAACTATGTGTCTATTGGAATCCGAATCAGGGTAGGTGTATTTGGTCTTAACTTGAGACTTGCATCGCTAATACTTGCGACAATCGGTTTACTTTGGTTTTGGTCGTCCGGAGCTTTAACAGGTTCTGTGTACGCCTCTTCTGCGTATACTGAGAATCGTAGTGTATTGGGTGTGATGTCAAGATGGAAGTATCACTTCAGTCATATGGAGATGATGATCATGTAGGATACGAAACTAGTACTCTTAAGTACTGCAGTCATCGGGATAATATGACTAGGTTATGATTATCCGATTATAGAGACTAGTTACCAAAGATATGATATATGCTTCGTATGGGGCAGACACAATTCCAGCCCTAGGCCTAGCATGTGACATCCGATACTGGATCGTAATACGCAATATTGCGTATACTACGCCTGACAAAGATTATATATTCCTTTAAAGAATATTTCTGGAGAATTGGGTAGGCACGATGCTTTGCTAGAAGCCAACCATGACTTGTAAATCGGTAAGGACGTGGTACCGGGTACGCACGTATTTGGATAGTCCGATGACCGTATTTACTGCCAACATATCCAGGGATCTCTTGGGTCGCTTCCCGAAGATTCACCGATGACATTTGACTCGAACAAGAATTAATCTGGGATTAATTATGAGAGAGAAAATTAATCTGGGATTATTACGGTAAGAATTAATCTGGGATTAATTATCAGAGAAATAATTAATCTGGGATTAATTGCGTCGAGAATTTATGTGGGATTAAATTCGTCGAGAGGAGAGAACACGAAATTTAGAATTAATCGGCAAAATGAATTTAATAGTGAAATTAGATTTTTCTATTTAATTTATTTAATTGGGCTAAAATAATATATTAGATATATTAATTGAAATTAGATTTCAATACAGAATTAAAATTGGATTTTGATTCAAGCGAACGAATTAATTTAGAATTAATTCGTAAGCGACTTACGTAATAATATTACGTGGCATTATTATTTAATTAAATTGGATTTAATTAAGTCCCAACAGCAATTCGTTTAATTCGAAATTAAATGAACCCGGACCCGAGCGAAGTTGCGTGTTGGATTGTCTAACTTAAATTTGGAATTTAAAGTGGGGCCCACCAACTTACATCAAATGTCTACACAAGTGATGGAAGTTGTTATTAGTTGAGAAAAATCTTAGATTGCTTTTGACACACTCAAGCTAATTCCAACACACAAACTAAGTATAAATTAATTGGTCAACTTTGGAAGTTAGCACTAGTTAATATTCACAGTAAAGGAAAAACTCTCTCTTCTCCTCTCTACCTCTTGGCCGAAACTTTGCATTCATGGAGGGGCAATTTTTTCTTTCAAAATTTGTTCTTACTAGCACAAAAATGAGTGAATCAATGTGATATGGAAACTCACCCAAGGTTTTAAAACTCTATTCCAAGCTTGGAGCTTCATCTTTAACAAAGAAAAGTTTTGAAACTCATCCAATCAAAGTAAGTAATTTCCGCAAACTTCTTGATTTATTCACACACGAATCACTCTTAGACGATCTTGGAATGTTCTAGGAACACTAACAATGGTATCAGAGCCATCCTAAGTTTGATCCATAATGGCCAAAGCCTATGCCTAAAGAATTAATTAAAAGCCCATTGGACTTTAATTGAATAGTATTGGATACTAATTGGGCCTTTGAGACCCTTAAGATTGGATTTGGAATCCAAGTCTAAAAGACACTATAGAAAGTGTAATTATTTAATTTGGAATTAAATATGAATTAGTATTGAATATAATTTAAATTGGATTTAAAATTATAGTTCGATATAATTTAAGAATACGTACTTTAAGTATTTATTCTTAAACGTGTTGGACTCGTGCAATTCAAATCGTTGTTTGAACATTGGATGGTCATTAATCAAAGATTAATTAATTGGATTAAATTGATTGATAACATGCTTTGTGTGAATACTTGGATGTATTGTATGAATAATGTATATCAGATGGATATTAGAAGGGTGAGGAAAATTTTGGAAATTGTTGTAATAAATTTAGAATTTATTAAATTGGACCTGCGTGTCTAGCCTATTATCTCCTTATCTCAATGTATTTCTCTTCTCACTAATTTCCCTCAATGTAAATTAGGTTTCTTTAGAAGTATTATGTAATTGGGTAGAAGTATGAATAGTGCTAGCGGGAGAGAGGAAATAGAGAGATTTATTCTAGGAACAAAGTTTGTTATATATCCATCCGAATATCATTATTATTTTATTCGCGCCTTATTATGCTTTTAGAATGCATGCTTAATGGTGTATGATGAGACCTAATTAAAGATAATAAATTTGTTGCCAAATCCCGACAAAAACCCTCATTTTATATTAAGCGTTTTTCCTTCCATTGAGTGATTCTCTCTCAAGATCCAAGATTGGCATTGGTTTGTTGGCCAAAATCAAGACCTTTGTTCATCGCGGATGTGTTTGAATCACGAAAGCTTTGTTCTATATCGTACGTCTTGGGCAAGTTGTGATTTGTTGGCCAAAGTCAAGGTCACTTCTTGTTCATCGACCTCGATTACGAAGCTTTCCCACTGTCAATGGGTCACGCTTAATTGGTTTCATTAAGCTTGTTGAGCCAAAGCCAAGGCTTAGTTGATTCAGAGGAAAAAAGGTTAGGGAATATATTGGATATATTGACATATATTATATATATGTTTCGGACTTGGAGGTCCACCTACAGGATCTAGGAATTGCATGGGATCCAATTGATCTTAGAGATCTACCTAGTTAAGTTTCATACAACTTGTTGGCCAAAGTCAAGGTTGTGTGTTATTTAATAGGATCCTAGCCCACTAGGAAACTAGGTTTCCCGAGTACTCCACAGAGGGTTAGAGGCTCGCCGAAAAATAGTGGGAGGCAAATATTAAATTTACAATTTCGTTTAAATACTTGCCAATACGCGCTCATTTCATTTTTTCGTCATTAATTATTTATAAATATATTAGTTGGACTAATATTCAATTGTTGTTTTAATTGAACAGTTGGACTGTATTCAAACTACTTCATTTATAGTTGGTTATATAATTGGATTATAGTAATCAATACATTTGAATTTAACCGATCATTTATAATTGGTTATATAGTTAGACTATAGTAATGATTACATTTGATTGTACCCGAAATCGTTGATTGGATAGTTGGACTATAGCAATCATTATAACTGGAAAGATTAGCGTTAAAGAACATAATCCTAGGTGAAAATGTCTTTTACGACTTTAATTTTCCATATTGGGAAATGAATCTCAGGATAGTCCTGGGAGCTGAGAAGTTACTCTATGTAATAGAGAAACCTCTCGGGCCTGAGCCCGGAGTTGAGCAAATAGTAGAGCATGAGCTTTAGAAGACTCATTGTGATTAACTTTAGTGCTCAACCCGTTATGCTTGCCGCAATGACTCCTTAATTTCGTCGTCAGAACTAAGGATTAGATCCTTAAACCATGATGTTGAGATTGAAGGATCTTCATAGATCTAATCTTATATCTTAGAAGTACTAATTGTAAAAGAAAACTCTTGGAGAGTTAATGGCTATGCTCAAGGAGACAGAGCCAGAGCTCACAAAAGGGCAAAACACATCTTACTTCGACATCCCAGAAGGTCAAGGCTTGACCGAAGGCTTCTAGGGGTGTGAAGAAAAAGGGGCAAAGGCAAAATCGTCACAGTCTTCTGGGAAGACAAATGACATATCCCAAGATGTCTGCCAAACTGTGGCAAACGGGGTCACTGGAAGCTTGACTGCCGTATGGACAAGGTAGACATGAAGGAAGTGAAGGCGGGGCAAGGCTTTGGCTTCAGATATGTTTGTTATAAATATGTCCACTATTATTTTTAAAATTGGATTTTTGATACTGGATGTGGCACATAAATATATGAACTAATGTGCAGGATCTGCTGATGAGCAAGATACTGACTTCAGATGAGATCGACCTATGAGTCGGAAACAAGACATGAGTCGTTGTTTTGGCCGTAGAAACCTAAGTCTTGGAACTGCCCTTTGGGCATGTACTTAAATTAGGAGACTGTTATAATGTATCTAGTTTGACTATGAATATTATCTCTATATCTAGTTTAACCCGTTGCGGGTATACCTTTATATTATAGAGCACTAAGTGTTTTTTTTATAAAGATGATATTGAGATAATTACATTAGATGTGAATAATAAAATTTATATTTAGAATATAAATGAATCTCAAACATATAATATGACAAACAAAATCTCAAACTAAATAAATTTGTTGAGACTTAAAGTGGCATTGTTGTCTGAGACGCATTAACAAGAATCGTATATCCATACTTTTGAAGAGTGGATACTAGGACAGATTTGATTCTAATTCAAATGATGTCTACGAATCTAGTTTATTAGGCAAATTGCCTAAAATACCTTTTACTTGGTAAAAGTGCAAGTGCCACCGAGCTGTTAGCCCTCGTTCATAGTGACGTAAGTGGGCCCATGTCTAGCTAGGCTAGAGGTGGATATAATTACTTCGCAACCTTTACGAATGTTGCATCTCGTTATGGTTATGTGTTTCTTGTGAAATACAAATCATAAACTTTTGATAAATTCAAAGAGTTTCGACACGAAGTATAAAACGAGACCGACAAAAGTATTAAAACATCACGATTGGACCGTGGTGGAAATACTTAAGCAATAAGTTTCTCGATTACTTGAATGGGTATGTTATTATTTTACAGTGGACTCCTCCCGGAACACCTCAATTGAGCGGTGTGTCCGAACAGAGAAACCAAACTTTGTTGGACATGGTAAGGTTAAGGATGAATCGCTCTGAGCTACCAATTTCCTTCTGAAGATACACATTAAACAGTGCAATACTTATTTTGAATAAGGTTCCATGAAAATATGTTAGACGGACTTCATATTAGATATGAACAGGAAATAAATCGGGTTTCTCGTTCCTGAAGATTTGGGAATGTTGGGCATACGCTAAATGTTTGGATGGTACCAAACTAGAACCCAAATCGGATAAGTACCTATTTGTAGGTTGTCCTATGGGAACCAAAGTATAGTACTTATACGACTCACAAGAGAATAATGTAATTGTTGCTCTCTATGCGGTTTTCCTACGAGGAATTCCTATATGCAGTGGTAAGTGGGAGGAAAGTAAAACTCGATGAAAATCGGAGTAATACTATTCCAGGCACCGAGTCCTCATGGAACACCAACAGTTTATCAGGGATGGAACTGTACCAATAATCTTCAAATACACAAGAACCACGTAGGTCAGAGAGAGTCAGAAAACAACCTGGGAGGTATGGGTTGATGATCTCACCTCATGTAGATATCAATCTTATTGAGGACGACGAACCGACTACGTATAGGGAAGTGATACAAGGTATCGACTCCTTTTATGGAAAAATGCCATGAAGTCCGAAATGGATTCCATGTATACCAACTAAGTTTGGACACTGGTTGATGTGCCGGAAGGCATTGTGCCTATTGGTACTAAATGAGTCTTCAAGGAAGACATACATGGATGGCAACATACAAATGTACACAGCTAGGTTTGTACAGAATGGGTATCGTCAATGACATAGTGTTGACTACGACGAAACTTTTTCACCTGTTGCCATGATTAAATCCATTTGGATAATGCTTGCAAATGATGCATATTTCATTTATGAAATATGGCACATGGACGCCAAAACTGCTTTCCTTAACGGAAACTTTTTGGAGGATGTTTGTATGCAACATCCTGATGGTTTTGTCATGCCAAAACATGCAAATAAGGTTTGCAAGTTAAATCGATCCATTTATGGATTGAAGCAAGCATATCGTTCTTGGAACTAACGTTTTGATGAGATCATAATAGTATATGATTTCATTGAAAACGAAGATGATTCTTGTGTATATAAGAAGGTTAGTGGGAGCGCACTGACAATGAATGTCCTATAAGTTGATGATGTATTGCTTCTTAGCAATAACATTCTCATAATATATAATCGGTGATAGCTTGGCTTTCATTAAAAATTCTCCATGGAATACCTGGGAGAAGCAGGCTTTATTCTATGAATAAAAATCTACTGAGATAGATCTAGAAAGCTGCTGACACTCTCTCAGTGTTCGTACGTTTTGATATGTACGTGACCTGATGTCTCATATGCTTTGAGCACATTTAGACGCAATCAGGGCAATCCAGGTGATGGTCATGGATTGAAGTTAAGAACATCCTTGAGTAACTTGGATGAACCAAGGGTACTTTCTGGGAATATGGGGAAATGAGAACTTGAGGTGACTAGGTTCACCGCTGCAAGTTTCCAAACCGATAAAAATGACTGTAAGTCGCAATAAGGGTACATATTTAGTTTGAATAACGGAATAGTGAGCCGGAAATCTTCCAAGCAAGATACTGTTGCCGATTCAACAAAAGCGGAATACATTGCTGCAGCTGAGGCAGCAATAGAAGCATTTTGGATCTATATAATCCTAATTGGATTAGGTGTAGTTCTGTTAGCAGTTGAGCTGGGCTACAGCACAGGCTAAAGAACCGTGGTCTCATCAACGATCCAAGTATATACTTCGACTATTTCATCTGATTCGTCAGATCATACATCGTGGCGATGTGATGATCGAATAAAATGCATCAGATGATAACATTGCAAATCTGCTGACGAAAGCTGTTTCTCATCAGAAGTTTGAGCGACCCGTACATAGTTCAGGAGTAGCACACTTGAGTGATTGGCTATAGTCCAAGTGGGAGATTGTTGGACAATTATGACCCATAGCATCACTATTTGTACAGAACATGGTGTTGTTGTACAAATTAACTATGTGACAAAGGTAATTGCTCTTTTATCATTTGTAATTGGATTATCGGGATAATAAATGATAAGAGTCCATATGATTAGTACTGGATTAATAAGATATGAGATAATATTAATCCACGTAAGGTTTAATCATTAAATATCCTTAATCGTAGTATTATCGAGACTGGACATCGATAATGCGGAATATGCTAGTATTACACTTGTGCGTGTTATGGAAGCGTAACAACATAGTTCTCATATATTTAGGTATTGGATACTCATGCAAGTGTAATAGGAGATTCTGTTTACCGATGGTACGGAAACAGCTTCGCTCTGGATAGACCCCTCGAAATCCCATTGGTAGTATGACTATGTGTCTATGGGAATCCGAATCAGGGTAGATGTATTTGGTCTTAACCTGAGACTTGCATCGCTAATACTTGCGACAATCAGTTTACTTTGGTTTTGATCGTCCGGGGCTTTAACAGGTTCTGTGTACGCCTCTTCTGCGTATACTGAAAATCGTAGTGTATTGGGTTTGATGTCAAGATAGAAGTATCACTTCAGTCATATGGAGATGATGATCACGTAGGATACGAAACTAGTACTCTTAAGTACTACAGTCATCGGGTAAAATACGATTAGGTCATGATTATCCGATTATAGAGACTAGTTACCAAAGATCCAATATATGATTCGTATGGGGTAGACACAATCCAGCCCTAGGCCTAGCATGTGTCATCCGATACTGGATCGTAATATGCAATACTACGTATATTATGCCTGACAAAATTATATATTCCTTTAAAGAATATTTCTGGAGAATTGGGTAGGCACGGTGTTTTCCTAGAAGCCAACCATGTCTTGTAAATTAGTAAGGACGTGGTACCAGTTACGCACGTATTCGGATAGTCCGATGACCGTATTTACTGCCAACATATCCAGGGATCTCTTGGGTCGCTTCCCGAAGATTCACCAATGACATTTGACTCGAACAAGAATTAATCTGGGATTAATTATGAGAGAGAAAATTAATCTGGGATTAATTACGGTAAGAATTAATATGGGATTAATTATCAGAGAAAGAATTAATTTAGGATTAATTGCGTCGAGAATTTATCTGGGATTAAATTCGTCGAGAGGAGAGAACGTGATTAATTTGGAATTAATCGGCAAAATGAATTTAATAGTGAAATTAGAATTTTCTATTTAATTTATTTAATTGGGCTAAAATAATATATTAGATATATTAATTGAAATTAGATTTCAATACAGAATTAAAATTGGATTTTTGATTCAAGCGAACGAATTAATTTAGAATTAATTCATAAGCGACTTACGTAATAATATTGCGAGGCATTATTATTTAATTAAATTGGATTTAATTAAGTCGCAACAACAATTCGTTTAATTCGGAATTAAACGAACCCGGGCCCGAGCGAAGTTGCGTGTTGGATTGTCCGACTTAAATATGAAATTTAAAGTGGGGCCCACCAACTTACATCAAATGTCTACACAAGTGATGTAAGTTGTTATTAGTTGAGAAAATGCTTAGATTGCTTTTGACACACTCAATCTAATTCCAACACACAAACTAAGTATAAATTAATTGGTCAACTTTGGAAGTTAGCACTAGTTACTATTCACAGCAAAGGAAAAACTCTCTCTTCTCCTCTCTACCTCTTGGCTGAAACTTTGCACTCATGGAGGGGCAATTTTTTCTTTCAAAATTTGTTCTTGCTAGCACAAAAAGGAGTGAATCAAGGTGATAGGAAAACTCACTCAATGGTTTAGAACTCTATTCCAAGCTTGGAGCTTCATCTTCAACAAAGAAAAGTTTTGAAACTAATATAATCAAAGTAAGTAATTTCTGCAAACATATTGATTTATTCACACACGAATCACTCTTAGACGATCTTGGCATGTTCTAGGAACACTAACAGATTTTTGTGTCTTTTGTTTATTTTTCCTTTGTATTTTCTTTTGTGTCTTTATTTATTTATTTAGCAAATCCACATTCAACTAACCAAAAGCAATCAATCTTTTTCTCCCTTTAATTAGATACCTGTAAATAAATAGTATCAATAATTAATAACAACAGTAGAAATTAATTCCTCGTGGGATCGATATTTTTATACTACTTGAACGATACGTGCGCTTGCGTTATACGCGTGTGATTACGCCGATCATGTTTTTGGCGCCATTGCCGGGGACTTATTATTTCTTGAGTTATTAATTTTGAAGCTATCTAATTTACTTGTATCTAATTTTCTTTATTTTTATCTGTAATTTTTATTTCTTTCTTTTGTTTTTTAGGTGGTTGAAAAATGGAATATTATTGGGAGATTGAGAGATCATGAGCTTTACTAGAAGAAGATACACCCCAAATATGAGAGCAACAGTCCGGTTTTCTGAGGCATGTTGTCCAGCCCAACAACTATCACTGGATGTCAGAACCAACCAATACTATATTTGCTCATCAGAACGCAATGGAGAGATGTGTGATATGCGATGGTAACCACCCGAGCAATCAATGCATATACATTTCAGAGTGGCAGAATTATTGGAATCAATCAAGGTACGAAAAGCCAACATATTTCACAGAACCATATTTTATTTTCCATCTTATTCACCATCCATCTACTATCTTCATCAAGAACCAGAACCATCAGAGGAAGATTAGATGATTGACATGCTCAAAGAATGGTTCAAGACACAAGACGAAAAGTTGGATACAATGCTTGAAACATACCAGAATCAATTTGAAAGTATTCAGAGACAATCAGCATCCATTCAGAGACTGACAGATCAAACGAGACAATTAACAGAAAACCAGAGCTACATACCTCAAGAAGCAGATGAAACTGACAAAGCCTTCAAGTACCAAGCATTTCATGGTGACACTTTAACAGAGGAAGAGGCTGAGCAGTATCAAGAATCAGAGGTATCAGTTCAGGAGTCCAAACCAGCAAAGTCTCTGTTTGATTTTTATTATTCGGACTCTGATGAGGATCAAGAAGCAGAGCTATTTGTATCAACTGCACCAACAAGTGAAGATGAAACTTTCCATCCTCAAAATGAAGATCTTGGAGCATACTTTGCACTAATTTTTGAAGAATAGTTACCTGAGCCAGTCATATCAGAGGATGATGACAAAAAATTAGACATATCTTTACATCCTCAGGTTGACACTTTTAGAGCATGCATTTCACAGATGATAGATGAAGAATTGAATGCGGAAATCCTAAAATACATATGTGAAGAAAAGGTGGAGTAAGAAGCAGAGCAAATATATGAGCAATTGTTTGACCAAATTGAAGATCTCAGGCATTCAGGAGAAACATCACTGTTTTGGGGAGTACAGATCAAAGACGTCACCTAGAAGCTTGACAAAATTGAACTCTCATTCCAAGTCAAGCACCATACGAGACCTCCTGATTTTCTTTCTTTTTTTTCAGGATCCACTGGAGCGACAAAGATTAAAAAGGTGGCACGAGCATTGAATGAGACAAAATTCTTTTTGCCATTTTACCGTTGGAAGAGACCCTTCAAAAGCAACGCACACGTGATTTTCTTTAATCGGACATCCAAAAAGATGCTGAAACCTCATTGACAGATAGATTTCAGTCACGTCTGGCTGAAGACGAAAAATTTAGCGCTAGCAGGGAGGCAACCCATGCAATAATTTTATTTTATTTTAATTTTTATTGTTTTATGTATACATGTTGTAGAATTTTTAATTTTGGGTTATTTTTGCAGGGAAAATAAAGACGGAATATTTTTAAGACAAAGCAAGACAGTGCAAGCGGGATTTTTATGAAATAAATTTGACAAAATCGCGAGTATAAAAAGTCAATCCAATAAAGACGGCTGTGTAAGGAGTCAACTCTTGAGACGCGTCCCAGTGGATTTATTCGTCGAAAGACTCGGTTTTGTTAAAAAAAACTGCGTTGCGACACGAAAACCCTGCGTGTCGCGACACAGAAGCCTAAAAACACTTAACCCTAACCCTAGAGCGCCGCGTCGAGACACAGGAAGAAATAGCGAGTCCCGATGCGCTTTTGATATATGCACTTTAAACTACAGCCACCGGTCAGTTTTTTGTACTTCTCACTTTCATTTTCTCGGCATTTCCTCTCAAAATCACCTAAATCTCGGTTCTCCAAACACAAATCCTTCAACCAAGTCCACTAAAACTCACCAAATCACGCGAACAAACTTCAAACTTCCATCCATCTCCTTCGATTTTCCCACGACCGAAACCCACAAGTTTCAGATCCGGTTCTTCAAGGCAACGATTCATCACTTTCATCATTCGGATCTGAGTGTAGCAACTCGTATTTGGTTTATCATTAATCTTCATTTTTATTTAGTTTCTTGTTAATTTTTGATTTTTTTTTTAAAAAGAGAGAGAGAGGATAGCCGAAAGATTGTAAGATTAATTGAGTGTGTGGTTTGTTAATTTGGTAACTTTTGTTGAAATTGAATTGGAGGTTTGTGAACTTGGAAGTTTGGCAGTGAGAAATTGGCAGATTTAGTAAATTTCTGATTTGAGGACTGAATGATTGATTGAATTTCGTAGAATTGGGGGTGAAGTTTGACGTTGTTGTGATTTTTGAAGTGTTAGATTTAGGGTGAATTTGGGGAGATTTTGAGTTTTTAGAGGAGACCATGTCAAAATTTTCTTGAAACTGCAAATGGCACCCAAGAGATCTAGGGCCTCAGCTTCTGCCGAACCCAGTTTTGACGTAACTAAATTTGTCTCGGCAGACACGGAGAAAAGATTTGATAAGGGAATGATAAAACAAGGTAGCTATTATGGATAGGGGTTTTGAAATAAACCCCGGATTATTCCCTGAGATTGATAGGGTTATTACAATCAAGCACTGGCAAAAGCTTTGCCAGCAGCCCCACCCCGCTTGTATCTCGATTGTACGTGAGTTTTACACTAATGCGTCCGAGCATCATGCGAATGTGGTGGTGGTTAGATGACAACAAGTAACATTTGATGCTACAACCATTAATAGATTTTATTGGTTACCGGACATTGAAGCTGTTGAGTATTCAGCGGTAAGGAATGATATAGATATCACTCACCTGATAGAGACCCTGTGTATCCCCAATGCTATTGGGAAATGAGTAGCAGCGGGGAATATTTGAAGATGAGTTCTAAGTCTCTGAAACCTGAAGCTAAAGTGTGGTTCCACTTCCTTACCCGAACACTGCTGCCTGGGACCCACATCTCATATGTTACAAAGGAAAGGATGATCTTGCTGTATTGCTTATTGGAGGTTATTCAATTAAGGTGGGAGAGCTGATGGGGACTAACATTGTTTGGGCTGCAAATTCAACACAGACTGGCCTTTTTTACTGTCACTTGATTACATCACTTTGCACACTGGCCAGGGTCCCTGTTGACCCAAGAGAAGAGATGTTGTAGCCCATGACTGCATTAATAGCCCGCATCATCTAGCAACTTCGTACAGAGAGACAAGCTCATGCCGGATTATCATCTTCTGCACCTGCACCACAACCACAACAACCGCATCAACCACCATACAGATCATCCCGGCCTCGTACCTTAACCCAATGAGTCACTAGATTGGAATCTCAGCAGGAATACATGGTTCAGCTGCTCCAACAAATGGCATGACATCTAGGGATGCAAGATGACCAGTTTCCACTATATCCAAATATCGACAGCGAGGAGGAGGAAATTGATGATTGAAAAACTCAGGTACTATTGTTCCTTTCTTTTTATTTTTGTTTTGTAACGCATTGGAGACAATGATAGATTTAGGTTTGGGGGAGATGGTTATTTGTTTTAAATTTTTCAATTCCGTAAAAAAAAAAATTGTTTTCTGCATGTTGTGTGTTTTATTTTTGCCTTTTCATTCTAGTATTTTCATCTTCTGCATTTTTTGTATATTTGTGTGTGTTTTAAAATTGAAAAAACCCAAAAAAAAAGTCCAATGATTTGATTGTTTGTTTAGTTAAAGAGTTTTAGGAAAAGATAAATGCTAATTTCACTTTTATCCCTATTTTGAATTTCATATCTGAGTCAGACTCGTGCGCACTTAAAAAAATAGTTTTGTAAGTAGTTAGGTAATAAGGAATTAACAAAGTGACTAGTAAAAATAATCGGTGGTTGATGAATGACCATTTTCCTGAGTTTCTGTTTCTGTCTACAATTATTTATTATGTGAGGTATGTAAAAATAATAATAATAAAACTAAACCAAGCAAGTACTTAGTAACCAGGCATCTTGCCTCAGTAAGCAGTGATAGTTCGCGTCACTTTGAGTTTGATTTAGATATTTTGTTCAAAAGAAAGGATTTTAGTTGAAATATGCATTTTGAAGGTTCCTCTAACTTTGATACTAGACATTTTATGAGGATGTTATTTATTTATATATCTATTATTTCATTTTCTTTTCTCTTTTCTTTTTACTTTTGTGTGCATTAGTTTGATTTTCTTTTGTGTGCATTAGTTTGACGTTTGTGGGTATCGTCAAGTAAGCCCTCACGAGACTACAACTCATCCACTAGAGACACCTAGGGGTATAAAGGCGTGTTGTATACGCTAAATGCAACCGTGATCCCTACGAAAGTGGCTTAGTTTAATTTTATGTTTATGTTATTTTATTGTTTTGCTCGAGGACTAGCAAAATATTAGGTTTGGGGGTGTGATGAGTGGTAACTATATCACTATTTCCCTTTCATTTAACTTAATATTTTGTATAGTTTCTTGAGTTTTGTGAACATTTTGATGTTTTTTTGTGTTGTTTTGTAGATAAATAAAGTTTGGGAAGCATTGGAAGCAATTTAGGGCCAAAACAGAGAAAAAAAAATGACAAAAGGGGCAATTTTGTAATTTGGCGCGTCGCGACGCCTAACGTGCGTCGCTTCATGCTAACCTGTGCCGGCCACGTGTCAACATCAAAGCAGATCTGCTAACGTGCACCGTACCACGTGTCACAATCCTATGGTGCCAAAAATATGCGTGCCAGGTGTCAGCTTCCTATTCGCCCGCATAAACCCCGTGACAAGTGTCAGCCACGTGCCGTCTACGTGTCGCCCACGTGTCCGCCACGTGTCAGCCATGTCAGCATCCAACTGAGTCATCGAGCCATGTGTCACCATGTTATCAACAACCAATCATCGTCCACCACGTGTCAGCATCTCAGTGGACCGAATCTTTATGCGTGCCACATGTCGTAATTTCATTGGACCAACGAAATCCGCGTGCCACGTCAGTAATGACCAGGTCAACGCGCTTCTCTCCCTGTGTTGCCAGCTCGACGTTGACCGGTGCGTAATCACACGCGTATAACATAAGCGCACGTATCGTTCAATTAGTATAAAAAATATCGATCCCAAGTGGACTTAATACATAATCTATTAATTATATGAGGCCAAATGATTACTAGTATCTAGTAGATTGATTATTTGATTGGAATTGTGACTTTAAAATTTAAAACAAGTAAATAAAAAGACGTGAAAGTAGATTAAAGAAAATTCAAATTTATAAAAACTATCCAGGGTTGTGATTACCTCCAATATCTAATTAAAGATAAAGTGGTTATTCTAAGTTTGTATAATAAATCGGTTTACTAACCTAGAACACAAAATTATGCAAAAGCCTATGTCGATGGTTAGATGCAAATACCTAGTGTAATCCAATTAAACCATATGTCTATGTTAACCAAATTACCTGGATTCATTAAGATTAAGTTCCAATTATAGTTACCCTCGCCCGACAGGTATATGTCTATCCTGTAAGGAAATCTATTAAAGGGTTATCTATCCTCAAGGAAGATCGTGGGCTATCAAGTCTAAGGCTGAAACCTAAAATTCCTTTGTCAAGTTTATTTTAAGTTTACCAAATCAATCTTATTAGTGGCCAGTTAACAAGACGCATTAAGCTTATGACTTAATAAGTAAATCTTTATATTACCCAAACTATAACCCCTTAAAACCCGATGATATTAGAATTCATCACAACCCCAGATAACGGACTTAGTTACGACACATATCTAAGGCTAATAAAAGCTTAAATAAAATAAAAGACATAAAGTAAATGCTAGAAATAAAATAAAGTAAATGCTAGAAATAAAATGCTGGAAATTAAAAAATGTAAAAGTACAATAAAAGAAATTGCTGGGGTTAGAGAATCCACTTTTAATATTTCAAAATTAGAAATCTCCCTTATTCTCAATGTTTACCGATTAATTAACCAGACCATATAGGTGGTAACAATGTTATTACCTAAACCGACCATATAGGCGGAAACTACGTCTGAAATGAAAAAACGACCATATAGGCGGTAAATAAGGTTGTCACCTAAACCGGCCATCTAGGCGGTAACTAATTAATCCAAATTTTAATTAAAATAAGGGAGATTAATCTAATTTATTATATTAAAAGTCTTACCTCTTCACCCCAGCAGAATGAGATTACCTGCTCATGCTGTAAAAGAAAACACACATAATTTTATTAAATAAATAAAAAGAAAATACAAGAAAACTTAAAGTAATACACAAGATACTTTCCTTTAGGTTTACATGGAGAAATTCCTCCAAAGAAAGCATGGAAAATTTACAAAGTTAAGCTTGGTATTTATAGAAAAATCTAAAGGCTTCCACCAATTTCTCCACCAATTGCTCCACCAAACATGGCACCAAACATGGCATCAAATATGGCATCAAACATGGTACCATGTTTGATGGAAGTTTGACAATTTTTTTTTTATAATTATTTATTTTATTTTATATTCTGAAAATGACTATAGTAATTACACAAAATACACTAGATTATTCATCAATTTCGGCCTTCCAAACTTCTGAATTAGAAAATACTTAAATCTTCAAAGTTGTAGATCTTTGTGTCTTCTTTAATCTGAAACTTGCATCAGCTCAATCGGATATTGGATGAAAACGTTATGGCCAAAATACGAAACTTGTGTAAAATTTGAATTTAGGACTGCACTTCATGACGCGTAGAGTAAATTTCCGTTTTCGCCATTTTTTGCTCCGAATTTCATCGTTTTAGCCTTGAGTTGATTCCATTAAATCCCAAAACTTTATTTATCTACAAAACACATCAAAACGTTCATCAAACCCGAGAAACTATACAAAATATTAGGTAAAATGGGCAGTAAATATTGATATATTTTCCGCTCATCACACCTCCAAACCTAACATTTTGCTAGTCCTCGAGCAAAACAACAAAATAAAATACAAAAAATAATTAAAATTAAATTAATCCACTTTAGTGGGGATCACGGTTGCATTTAGCGTATGCAACAAGCCTTTAAACCCCTAGGTGTCCCTAGTGGACGAGTTGTAGTCTCGTGAGGGCTTATAGCAACGATACCCACAAAAGTTTTATAAAAGTAAAAAGAAAGTAAAACTAATGCACACAAAAACAAAAAGACAAGAGAAAAAAGAATAAAGAAATTAGTGATTAAGCATGTGAAACTTCTACTCCAAGTTACTAGTTGTTTTGTTTCTTTCTAAATTACCGAATAAGTAAATTCTCCGAATATATATACCATTCTCCATATACACAGCCAACAAAATATTAATCAACTCATTTTTGCCCACAATAGTCACAAGTGCAGTTAAGAATATAGTAATATTTTTGTCCTAAAGTTATATCAGAATTCACATCTTTTTGTAGCAATGGAATAATTTTTTTCCTGATTTTTCTGATTTTTTCTTTGATTTTTGATTTTTTTTTATTTATATACAATATATTTCATCTATGTAGCGAGCTTTGGGCCAGTGACTCCCAAAACCAGTTGGCTTTAGAGCACTAGGTGTTAAGACACCCCTACGGACTTAATTACTCAGACTTCAGATATATATATATATATATATATATATATTATATATATATATATATATATATTTGGCAACATCTTTGATCCATGTAGCGAGCTTTGGGCCAGTGACTCCCAAAACCAGTTGGCTTTAGGGCACTAGGTGTTAAGACACCCTTGCAAACTTAATAACTCGGATCTCAGACGTTTTTTTATTATTATTATTTTTTTCTTTTTTTTTCTTTTTTTTATCCCATCGCTTTTTTTAGATGCTTCCTCCAATTAAACTAGAGCACTGAATATTACAAACTCGTCAATTACTTCTCATGTCCGTATGTTACCACTTACCATGCATGTTGATAATACTTGTCAACTGAGCATATGAAGATATATTTTAGTCATTTTATGGAGAATTTACAAATTAAATAATTCAAAAAGAAATAAACAAAAATTAACTTGTTTCGAAAATGGGTTGAAATACGTATTAGGAGTGAGAACTCCTTACACAGCTATCTCTCACCAATTTCACTTGATTAATCAAATTAAAAACACAAAAACATAAAATATTTTTTTTTTTTTTTTGTAAAAATTTTCAATTTTTTTTTTGTATTTTTTCGAAAAATTTTGGACTAAAAATAAAAACATCACACAAACTAAAAACAAGATACTGATCAACTAATTCCCTCCCCCAAACCTAAATGAGACATTGTCCCCAATGTCTGAAATAATAGAAGATGAGTTTATAAGATAATACTACATCTAGAAAGGAAATTAAAGGTTAAGATCCGGATTTATCCAACGATTCTTACCACGATCATCCTCAGACCATTTTATCTTGGAAATGATATGGTCAATTTGTGATTCAAATGCTAATATTTGGTCAATTAGATCCGGAGCAGTTCTGGCAGTAAAGAGTAGTTCTTTCATAGGTTTTTTCACGAACCCATTTCTCCGGGCATCATCAAGAAACACACAAAGAAAATCATAAAATCCCTCAACATTAAACAGCCCAATCAGTTTCTGGTGTATGTTCAAGTTCGCCCAAGATAGCACTATAAAAATTTCCTCCAATGTGCCCAAGCCACCTAGCAAAGCAATAAAAGCATCAGCACGATTAATCATTTCCACCAATCACTCAGACATTCCCTGTACGATCAGTTCCTCTCTGTTTGATGGACCTATCAGATTCGCCTCCGCCAAGGGTTTTGGGATGATTCCCAAGACTTGACTGCCTCATTCCTTTACAGCCTTTGAAACGATCCCCATAAGTCCAAGATTGCCACCGCCATATACTAAGTTCATATTCCTTGCAGCTAGGACTCGACCCAATTCATGTGTTGCTGTTACGTATTGTGGTTTAACACCAACACTAGTACCGCAAAACACACAGATGTTTTCAACGCGTCTTCTTGAAGTGGCTTCCATGTTTTACTCTGGATGTCTCCAAAAGTGCAATGATGAGTTGAATTTATAACACCTGAAAAAGGTGAGTAAAATAATAGCACTAGTATCTGCCAAATAACAATTATTAGTTAAACAGTAAAATAAATCGTGATAGGTCAAAAAGGTATGGATCCTGTCGGAGAAAATAAAAGAAAACAATAAAATAATTCACAATTATTAGGAAAAGACAAAGAGATATAATATGTACAAGAAAAATAGCGGCTTAATTGATGTCAATGCGTCAGGGACAAGCTTCCATCTAATTTTCTTATAAATTGGCAAACAGGGTCTTTTTGAGTCAGATTCCTGAGACTTAACTGTTGTCTTTCTTTTCGGAATTGTGTATATGACATGCGAATCTCGTGATACACACATCCACTGGGATGCGTCTCAAGAGTTTTAGATATGTCATCCAAAGTCTCCTTACTCAAGCCATCCCTAATGAAATTAATCTTATCTTCACGGTTATCAGACACCATTCCTAAAGAACAACAACGAGTATTACAAAACATGCGAGCACATTTATAACAAACACACATTCTTTTGGCTCTTCTTTTTTTTAGCATATGTGTTTCTTCCTAAACCCGGCAGATGTGAAATAAAAGAATCAGAGAACTCACCTGCCATTCGGACCCGTGCTTCAATAATCCAACGAATGTCAGTAGGAATACCTTTGATTATCAGTACTCTCATCCGTTCCAAGCGAGATTTGTAAGCTTTTATCAGATATTTTTTAGGGAGAGAGGGAAATTACTTATGAAGATTTGCGAGAATTTCTTCCATCCTGAAATAACTTAACCTGCAAAAACTAAACACACAAAATTAAATCACACCAAATCACAATATATACACAAATTGCATGGGTTGCCTCCCTGCTAGCGCTAAGTTTAACGTCGTCAGCTAGACGTGACTGCCCAAATGTTAAGCTGGATCTGAAAGTGTGACATTTTTTTTGTCGCTCAAATGATTCTCCCCAATAATGCTTGACACGCTGACTATTAACCTTGAATGTTTCATTGGTGTTGGGATCAAGTAACTCAACAGCTCCATATGGTAAAACCTGAGTGATCACAAATGGACCTGACCATCTCGATTTCAACTTCCCAGGAAAAATTTTCAACCTCGAGTTGTAAAACAACACCTGCTGCCTTGGTTCCAGCTGTCTGCGCACTATTTTTCGATCATGCCATTTCTTGTCTTTTCTTTGTATAATTTGGCATTCTCATAAGCCTGTAGGCGAAATTCCTCCAATTCGTTGAGTTGGTGAAGTCTTTTCTCTCCTACAGCCTATGGATCAAGATTCAACTTCTTTAGTGCCCAGTACGCCTTATGTTCAAGCTCAACTGGCAGATGGCATGCTTTCCCAAACACCATTCGATATGGGGACATACCAATGGGTGTCTTATAAGCTGTCTGGTAGGCCCATAATGCATCATCTAATTTCGTAGACCAGTCCCTCCTTGTTGATCCAATAGTTCTTTCCAAGATTCTTTTGATTTCCCTGTTTGAAACCTCAATCTGTCCATTTGACTGTGGATGGTAGGCAGTGGAAACCTTATGAGTAACTCCGTATTTGGATAGGAGTGCATCGAAGTATTTGTTGCAGAAATGTGAGCCACCATCACTAATAATTGCACGAGGTGTTCCAAAACGAGTGAAAATATTCTTTTTAAGGAACTTGATAACCACTTTTGAATCATTGGATGGCAGTGCAATTGCTTCAACCCATTTAGAGATGTAGTCTACAGCAACCAATATGTACAGGTTTCCGAATGATGGAACAAATGGTACTATAAAATCAATCCCTCATACATCAAATATCTCAACTTCCAGAATATTTTGCAGAGGTCCTTCATTTCTCCTCGAAATATTTCCCGTTCTCTGGCACCTGTCACATTGAAGAGAAAACAAGAAAGCATCTTTAAAAAGAGTGGGCCAGAACAAACCTGATTGTAGGACTTTGGCTGCAGTTTTATT
>SKCR01038625.1:0-66604 GCA_019454045.1 Zanthoxylum bungeanum
ACGTTCTCTTTGGGTTCAAACGAGATCATTCCAAAGAGCAAACATTCGAGGCATGTTCTTATTTGGTTCGAACGGGATCATTCCAGAGAGCATCTGTTCGTTGTGCGTTCGAGTTTTGTTCGAACGAGTCTTTCTAGTAGGCACGCGTTCGTGATGCGTTCGAGTAAACGTTTGAACGCCAGTCGCGTTTTTCAGCCTTTTGCCTTTGAAAAACCCTAGCTTTTCACCCTACCTATATAAACAAATATATAGCCGCCATCCTCATAAGTTGAAATAGTTGAAACACAATTCCCTTGAGCCTAAATCTCACAAAGCTTTCAACTCTCATTGAATCCACCATTAAAGACTTCTTTTCTTCTTGTTTTCTTCATTAATGGTGAGATTCAATCTTTGATAAACCTTCAACACAACTTAACCCAAAATTCCTAACCCTTCAGAGTTCTTTAGGAGGAAGTTTGGTAGTCGGAGTTCCGACGTCATTGGTGATACAATCTACTCAGAGACTTCAGAGGTTCTGAAGAAAACTGTGGGTCGCGGGCTTAAGGAGTTTCCTTGAGTTCTTGCAGTATTGAGGCACTTGAGTCGGTGGAGTTGTCACCATAGATCTTGACCATCGCTGTAAGTTTTTCTCGATATAGTGGATTGGGCTGGTAGCCGATATACATGGAGTGGTTTTTTACTCGGAATAGTTTTCCACTTCGTCACCAAAATTTATGTGTTGATTTTGTGTGGTTTGATTTATTTGCTGCTTTAATTCCTGTTATTGTTTTAATATTTTGCAGCATAATTTTATTTGATTGTTATTGTGGTTGCCTGTTAATTTATCCATAGTAGCAGTAACATGATTTGTCCTGCTTATTGTTTGTAATTCCGCATAGGGTCAGAACCTTAGGATAACCCCGAATTTTCAATTGCTTTAAATGAGTAAAATATATTTTTGATTGTCTATTTATGTGTATTGAGAGATATTATGCATGATTTACTTCATTTGATGTTAATTGTTTATTTTGAGTGTTAATGTATCTCATTAAGTTAACCAATAACTTGTGTGAATCATTAAAGTTGCTCAAAAATTGAATTTGAGGCCATTTTTTTTTATCAAAGCAAGATCATATCTATCTTTTGCAGACTTTCTGAGACCGACATATCGGTCTAGGAGACTGATAACCGATCTTAGCATTTTAAAACCCAGAACGCGTGTCTCTTTGGTCATTTTCACCTCCAAACTTCTTCATTTCCTCTCAACTCAAGCTCCAATTGTCTCCTAAGGTAATTTCGTGCATTCCTTACTTATTTTTACTAATTAATCGTGCTTTTTCTTCTTAGATCATTATAATCTTAGGTTTTTGCTCTTAGAAATCCTAGGTTTTAAATTTCCTAGATTGTGTTTTAATTTGTGTTTTTTGTTAAAATTTATTTTTTAAAATCATCTTAAGGCATGTTTAGAACCATTCCCACTCATCATTTTGCATCAATTTCACTGTTTTTGAAAAACCCTAAAATCAAGCCCATTTTTACCCAAGATTCAACTTTAACTATCATTTTTCAAAATGCACTCAGATTTTGATCCCAACCGTTATTTTTAAAATAATGAACAAATTTATATTTACAATGGGAACATCAAAAAGAAAGTGCTTTCAAAACCATTTTATTACGATATTGATCAGTTGCTGAATTTCTTCATAATCATAAGTTAAGTCATTTATTTCAAAATTTTGACCATATCTATCATAATCTTATTAAAGCATTTTACCCTAATATGGAGTTTCCCATTGGTACCCATAAAGCTTTTAAGACTCAGGTCAATGGAGTTTCCTTTACTGTATCCCCAAATTTTATTAACTGCCTCCTCCAGACTACTCTTTCTCACTCTGTTTGTGTCTGCGCCCATAGGAAATTTCGTCACATTGAGGGCATTTCTGAAACTCAAGTGATGGAATTTGTCGAGAGAGACGCTCTTGTCACTTTTCCTTTTTCGGACATCTATGTTCTTAAAAAGGTTGACTTAGGCTTTGACATGTAAGTTTTCACTAAAGTGGTTCAATTTATTCTTCTGTCTCACAAGGGACACATTGTTACAGTCAATCTCTTAGATATTTAGGTTATGGGTAATTTAAAGCCTGGTAGTCCCCTAGATATATGGTATCTTGTCTGCCAATATATACAAATCGCCCACTCTCATCCTCAACAGAGTCTTCCCATGACTCTCTGATTACCCTGATTCTATACAAACATCATGTCCCGATTGCTGAAGATGAGCCATCCTTTGACATTCCTTCTCGCTAGCGTATCAGTTTGGCCATATTTCATGCCAACAATGAGAGAATGTCGACGGAGTTGTAATTTTTGGGATTTCTTCCTAATCTAATAAATTTGTTGTTATTAAAAAAAATATTAGCTGATTATATAATAATAATAATAATAATAATAATAATAATAATAATAATAATAATAATAATAATAATAATAATAATAATAATAATAATATACGTTTTTATTTAATTCACTCACTCAATTTATTCTATTAAATAATTTGACTTGGAAAAATTTATAAGAAATAAATATAAGTTATGCAAATATACCTTAGAAATGTCATATTATTAGTTATTTTTCGAAATTTAATTATGCTCACAACTTAAAAACTGACCAATAAAGTTTTAAAAATAAAATTAATAAAAGTTATGACTGGAAATCATTAAAAGAAAAATTTTCACTAGGTGCTTTATAAAATTATTCATAAGCAAAAAATAATGGACTGGCAAGCAAGAGAGACAGTAAAGATTCAATGTAATTAGTTTTTAATCTCCTTTTATTGCACTGATAAAATATTATCAATACAGCCCTAAGCTAAGATCATTGCTTTCTTATTCAATATATGGACTTGGAGAAGGAGAAGGAGAAGGAGAATTGAAGTTGTTGCAGCTCTTGGCACATGAATCCACACAACCTTTCAGAGTTTCAACATCTGCCAAAAATATATATATCAATAATTGTTAGACAAATCCTTTATCAAATAACTTTTAAATAAAATCACTAGTTATCTAAATATAAACGAGAAATTAGACTAAAGCACAATAGTTACAAATCAACCTTTAAATGGGTCTTTTTTATATAAAAAAAAATTCTTTTCAAATCGCGAAGATCATGCCTAGCGTGATGGTTAAATATTGATTTATTATCCGTTTAGTCATAAACAGGACAGGTCTGGGTATTTTTGGAACCTAATGCCATCTTTTATATTTTGCGATCTCTGGATAAAATAAATATGGGGCATATGACCATTAGTTATTTGAGGGATATAATTAATAAAAAAAAATTGTGGACATAGGCGGTGCCTAACTCGCCTATGACTAGGACCGGCTTTGGTCAAGAATTCGAACCTAGAAAACAGTCTCACCGTGAAAAAAATAAGGATAAAATTGTTTACACCGAGACTTTCTCTATACTTTATTTATAGCAGAAACTTTATACACTTTAGTTTCAAAATCGTGAAACAGACTCTCTCAAACATAAACCATGTCAAGTTCTAAGAAGAAATTATGAATACCTTTAATGTAGCTAGAGCAAACGGAAGCAGCACAATCAAGAGTGCAGTACTTGATAGCTTCATAGCCAGTGGATTGTGGCATCTCACAATTGCTGATACATACGGCTTTACAAAAATCAACAGCTTCAGTTTCATGATCACACTCCTTGTCACAAATTCCTTTGCATATTTCAGAATCAGGATGAACTACAGATCCTGAGACCATTATGATCATCATCATAGCCATGAAAATCAATGTTACAATAAACTTTGAACCATTTCTCTCCATTGTTTTTTTTTTTAAAAAAAAAACTGTAAATTAGCTCTGTCACTTTTGTTGTTATTGCTTGTGGTTGTTTGAAAGTTGACTCCAATTCTTGGATTTATAGGCCTTGGATTCTAATGACCATTAACACACTGCTAAAACCTGACATTACTTATGAGTTAAGAATTATCTGTTGCATTGGATTCTATTAACTTGATATTACTAGTGAGTTACGAATTATCTATACTTGGGTAGTAGAATTCAAAGCTGTAATTATTGCTTGCATAATTTTATTTATGTTTATATAGGGAACCCGGGCTTGGGTTTGGTGAAAACCCGCGGTATCTACTACACTTAGTGTGTTTTTAAATTTATTATCATGAGATTTTAAATATTCTTAATCTTGAATAAGTATTTTTTTTTATATGATTTTAAGTACATATTGAAGCTGGCCATTAATATTGCAAGTTCCTATTTCCATTTTCTCCAACAGTTATGCCACTCAAATACGAAGAAGAAGGTGAAAGTAGCGACCAAACTATCATTTTAATTAGTTATGTCACAATGTATATTCAGATTTTAACTAAATTCAGATCTATTTAGACTTTAGAGGAAAAAAACAAATGCTACCCAAATATAAACTCCAAATCAAACCGTTTTCTAATATTTTCTCAAGATCAATGTAATTTGAGTTCTCAAATGTTAGTGTTAGTTCCATGTGTGTTGACAGTTTCCTTAACAAAATAAGTTCAGTTGAGTTATAATGAGGGTTTAAGATCTCGGAGCAATTGGATAAGTATTTAAACAACATCAGATGAAGATATAAAAAAGATGTTCACTCTTTTGGACATT
This sequence comes from Zanthoxylum bungeanum, assembly GCA_019454045.1. Classification (NCBI taxonomy): domain Eukaryota; kingdom Viridiplantae; phylum Streptophyta; class Magnoliopsida; order Sapindales; family Rutaceae; genus Zanthoxylum; species Zanthoxylum bungeanum. The sequence continues at coordinate 4,644 of SKCR01038625.1, forward strand.
TCAGAAGATTCTTAGCTCCAATTGAATGAAATCAGTGTCATTGTAAAGAAGACTCGAAGAAGATAGTGTACATATAAAGAACATATGATTTGGCCTAGGGACGAGAAAGTCACAAGCGTTTTAAGTTGCACCACAAAACATGTCCGTGACGTGCGTTCATGTTGAGTTTTAACGTACAGAGGCAGAAATTTTGCGTTTGAGGGGAGTTCGAACGTCCATGCGTAAGTGGATTATTTTGGACACGTTTTAAGTCCATTTTACACAAGGAAAAACCTTTTTTTGCCTTACCTATTTTACCAAACACTTAGCTACTTTACCCGGGGGAAGAAATAATATTTTGAGAGCCATCATATATTTTATTTCTTCCTTGTTGACAATTAACTTAGAAGACTTCATTAATTTCATTGTCTTTTTTACTTTGGTAAGATTGTTCTTTGGTAACCATCAGCACAAAAATACTACCTTAACCCAATTTCCTAAGCCTTCAGAGTTCTAAAGGAGAAATATTGGCAGTCAAAGTTATAGTGTTGTGAGTTCGCAAGGTTCATCCACTCAGAGACTTCAGAGATTCTGAAGGCTTAGGAAATTGAGTTAAGGTGGTATTTTTGTGCTGATGGTTACCAAAGAATAATCTTACCCAAGTAAAAAAGAGAATGAAATCAATGAAGTTTTCTAAGCCTTCAGAGTCATTCCAGTCTAAAAGTATTGGAGTTGTAACATCCCAGATTTTCGGGACTGTTTTAGGAGATTCCCAGACTGACGATATAGTCTTGGAATAAAATGATAATGAAGAATAAGTGTTTAAGTGATGGAATATGGATCAGAATAATATGAAATGAATATTCGTCGCGTTGGAAAACGCGTGAGACCAAGAATCAGTTATGTGATTTTTACTATATGCGTATAGTTTACAGTTTTGGGCATGAATTTAGCAAACGAACTCCGATTGAGTTGATTCTTGAACCATCAGACTCGTTTTTCCGAGAAGAACAACTTTCGCGTTGAACACATTTCGAGAATCGCATCAGAAGAGCTTCAAAAGTGATGATTTCCGATTTTACCCTTATAAGTGAGGGCATTTTGGTAATTTATTGGTATCTATATATTTTGTATTTTTATTAATTATTTTTATTATTATCAGCAGCCTAATACAGAAAAGGAACAAAAAAAAAAAAAAAGAAAAGCAGTGAAGATCCACGAGAGAGAGAGAGAGAGAACTGACATCCGACCACCTTCACGCCAGCGGACCACCACCGGCAGCTTCGTCTGGCGAAGGGGGATGTGCTGGTGGCCGGCGATCGACCAAGCAACGCCGGAAACGGCGCAGGAGAGGGAAATAAGTCGCGGCAATGAAGTTCCCGATCCCGGCTCGTCGCTTCGAACCACGAGCTGTGCCACCTACCAAATTGAAGCCCTCAGAGAGTACTACGAGTATGCGGAATCGATTTCGCCGAACAGCGGCCGGTTGCACGCGAAACGAGGAGAGAAGCGTCGGTGAACAGTAAAACGGTGAACAGTAGCTCCGATCGGAATTTCGATCGCACCAGCGCGTTCGTATGGTCGTAGGGAGTTCGAATATGACCTCTGTATTTCGGTACGACTCTCCGTTAGAATTTTGTTATTTTAAAGTTTATAGTTTTATATTCGGATGTTTCCAGTAGTTCCGTAGTGTAACGAATTAGCATGAGATGAATTGGGTATGTTTTAATATGTTAAAACGATAAATGTGGTAGAATCCGGGGAGAAACGGATTAGATTTGATCGATCCGGTAGAATTAGCGAGTTTCCGGTAAAACGGAATTTCTCGCGCGATTGAGCGTAGATGACCGTAACCATGGTTAAGATGTAAATATGATATTGCGAGGGTAATTAAGTCGACTTCCGTAGCATTTGCGGAAACTTTTCCGCAAGTTTTACCGCAAACACTTAAAATGAGAATCTGAGCCATTTAGCTAGTCTAGAACAGTATATGAACACATAGTATAGTAATGAAGTTTGATTAGTAGAATCAGAGAGGATTCGTGTGTTTACGAGAGCGACCGAACCACGTTTCTCACATATTCTTTCATCTATTCTAGTTAGGATTATGTTCCTTATAGTAATTCTTTTATCTCTATAGGTGATCGTGATACCATAAGCAGGGACGGTCCTGCTGCATAGTTCTTTTTTCAGTAGTCAGCTCACCAGGTGCGTGGATAAACCTGTAACATTGATGTTTTCAAAAGTATATAGTATGTATGTCTTCTTAAATGAATTTTAAGGTAATGCATTAAATGAGTTTGTTTTCAGAAAGTTATATATTTTGTTATGAAGTATGGATCGAATATTGATTATGTTGAAATCATGTGTTTGTGATATATGAGAAACTTGCATGATTTGAGATATATGAGCATGAATTTTGGAAATGATTTTTATGTTAGGATGCACCCCGTGTACTTATATGCCAGATTATTGCCATGAGATAAGGTCTCATGTTGCCAGTTATTGCCGTGAGATAAGGTCTCACGTTGCCAGTTTGCTCCGGATGCCAGTTTTGCCGTGGGGAAGCCCCATGTTGCCAGCTTTGCCGTATTTGTCATGAGGTTGTGCATATAGATGAATAAACAGATTTATCATTACAGATTATTTTTGAGCAGTATGAGCTTTATGATAAATGAGATTTATGATTTGAGTTTTATGAGAAATGAGATTTACGATTTCAAGTAAATGTTTGAGATATCGATTTACAGCTTATGTATTTATTTATATTATGAAAGACTTATTCGATCCACCTTGTTACTTGATTATCCACGGCACTAAGCTGTGATCCATTGCACTAAGCGTGAGCTTACCCCCCATTTCCTTAACATTTCAGGTTCAGCAGTTTAGTAGATCATCCTTTTCATCTGCTTATTCGTCATCATTTCCTGCCAGTAGAGAAAGGTTGTGCCAACAGTAGAGTGTCTTTGTTATGTTTTGAGACTGTAATTCTAGATATGTATTTCTTGGGAGAATTTGTTATTTGGTTATAGGCATTGAGCCTTTAATTGATACAGAGGATATTGTGTTTTCCTTCATGGATATTATGTTGAGTTGGATCATGGAGATCCATCATATTATGATAATATTTTTAGTTTAGATTTTTCCTTGTATTTGGAGGATTAGTCCATATTACAGGGGAAACTCTGCCAGTTTCAAGTCTCCGTCTCACCCCTACCCTACCTAAGGGGACGGGTGTGACAATTAATGGTATCAGAGCCCAGGGTTCATAGATTTTGTAGACATTACTTTTTCTTTATCAGTTATTCTATGTCTTTTAGCGGTTGACATCTTTCATGTGTTTTTAGATGCCTCTGCGTCTCAGAGTTCGAGGTACAGGTCGAGTCCGTACTCGTAGGATAGCAAATGTTGGCCAACCTTCTAGGGCACCTCCAGTTGATGAGGAGGTTAATTCTTATGATGGGGAAACCTTTGAAGGAACCATAATTCTGCTGTAGGAGATTCGCTAGCCTCGATTTTCGGAGATAGTACTCCAGTTCATCATCTTCCTAGCAGTAATGTTCCTCCTGGTGCTTACCCTTATCCGTATTTCTACCCTCCAGCATGGGGTCATGGTCTAACTCAGGTAGCTCCTATTGTTAATGAGGATAATATTGCTAAAAGAGTGAAAGAATATGAAGCTGTTAAGTTTGATGGAAAGAATGATCTCATTGTAGCTGGGAATTTCTTGGATAGATTGAGAAGGCTTTTGAGCTGATGAGATTGACTGATGAACAGAAATGCCACCATGTGTATCGACTTTTGACTCAGTAGGCTGAGAAGTGGTAGTTTTGTGTCCGTAGGAAAATGTCTGGACGTGGCCGTGGTACTGGTATTTAACGTGGGAGAGTATAGTTTGGTGATGCGTGAGAATGTCGAGTAATAGTATAGAGATACCCATACTTAGTCGATAGATCTTGAATTTGATATAGCTTTAGATGATGTTCATCTGATTGTTGAGGATGACAAGGGTTCTAGACCTATACCTCCAGTAGTTTCGACAGTTGCCCCATCGTTATTCCTATAGCTGAATCTGACGTGATTTCTATGGTTGTACCTAACATGAACCTTCTGTCGCAGGTTATAACATCGTTATGAGTTAGTAGGTCGAAGACATTAGAACTTTGGTGTTTAAGAGATGAGAAAGAAGACCTTGTTGATACTCATATTTAATTAATCAATATTTATGATTACATTATGGAATATAACAACTGGGTTGTGTTGCAAGGACATGATCATCTTCGAATTGATAATCTTCCCATTGACGTTTCGCGCGTAGAGACATAGACATTGAATGAGGCCGTCGATAATTTGAATTTCGAGACTGTCAGGAAACTTGTGATTTGTTGTAGCCTTGAACGATGCTTCTGTATGATTCTTCGATAGTAGTGAAGATTTGCCAGTCTTTTTCATTGGTATTGCTTTCTAGACTTCGACGGACTGAGTCTGCGGAGAGAGCTCTAAGATCACATGAATGATGGGAAGTAATCTCTTCTGGGAAAATATCATCGTATCCATAGTAAGCTCTAAGCTTTGGTCTAGATGGCCAACTTGTGAGTCTCCAATTAGTGAGTTGACGTGATGGTATGATTCTTATAAGATGAATTGGGTGGTAAACGAGCGAATAGTCATTCGACCATTCTGGAGTAATGGTTTCGATCCAGACAGTAATACTTTTGTGGCGTTTATACCATCGATACAAAATATTACTGATGAATGGAGGAAGCTCACCAAGGCTATCTTCTGAGATACCAGGATAGTTGGGATGGATTGGACTTGGTCTAAGAATAAATCAATTTAGGAAACCGAGTTCAAACAAGGTGCCGAGACTCCACTGGCAATGATTGAAGAAATCATGACTGTTGATGAAAACTGTGGAGTGGAATCTGTGATATCCACAGTGAACAATCGCTGAATTATTTTTGTATTGGATTAAACCATCTGTTTTTCCATTCCAAATGGTTCTAAGAATGAAACATCATCTCAAGAAGTTTGTAGGAACTCTTGCCACGATATCCATTGCAATCTCTTTAGGCAAAAGAGCGGATGGAGCTTCATTGAGACAATCGTAGATATCTCTCCAAAGGTCTCGGACATATTTAGAATCTATAACTGCTCGATCAATGACTGGCCATTTACAAAGCTTTTGGTATATCACCTTAGCTCTGACAGATCTTGAATAGGGGTTAGGATTATCAGATGAGGATGCCATTGAAGAAGAAGTTTTTGAGTAATTCCTTAAGAACTCGTGCATCTCTTTATAGAGAGAGATACCGATAATTCTTCATGACAAGATACTTTCACAGTATCTATGCATAATTGGAAGGGTTAATAATTGTCGAGCTGATTCGATGTAAAACAGATATTTGAGGGACCTGCAAATCCTCTTTTCAATAATGGGAAACTTAAGAAAGTGAATTTTTCGTAAATTTCTAAAAACTCTTTACAGCTGTTGTCTATGCAGGACCCTTGGTGGAGCCTTTTCTTTAAAAGATGGGATAGTTGGTTTGTAAGTTGTGACTCTAAACTCCACGGATATAAACTTCTCACATTCGACCAGGTTCGAATCAGCGATTATAGGGATGGAGAAATTTCGAGGACGAAATTTTTATAAGGAGGGGTGAAATGTAACATCCCAGATTTTCGGGACTATTTTAGGAGATTCCCAGACTGACGATATAGTCTTGGAATAGAATGATAATGAAGAATAAGTGTTTAAGTGATGGAATATGGATCAGAATAATATGAAATGAATATTCGTCGCGTTGGAAAACGCGTGAGACCAAGAATCAGTTATGTGTTTTTACTATATGCGTATAGTTTACAGTTTTGGGTATGAATTTAGCAAACGAACTCCGATTGAGTTGATTCTTAAACCATCAGACTCGTTTTTCCGAGACGAACAACTTTCGCGTTGAACACATTTCGAGAATCGCATCAGAAGAGCTTCAAAAGTGATGATTTCCGATTTTACCCTTATAAGTGAGGGCATTTTGGTAATTTATTAGTATATATATATTTTGTATTTTTATTAATTATTTTATTATTATCAGCAGCCTAATACAGAAAGGAACAAAAAAAAAAAAAGAAAGAAAAGCAGTGAAGATCCACGAGAGAGAGAGAGAGAGAACTGACATCCGACCACCTTCACGCCGGTGGACCACCACCGGCAGCTTCGTCTGGCGAAGGGGGATGTGCTGGTGGCCGGCGATCGACCAAGCAACGCCGGAAACGGCGCAGGAGAGGGAAATAAGTCGCGGCAATGAAGTTCCCGATCCCGGCTCGTCGCTTCGAACCACGAGCTGTGCCACCTACCAAATTGAAGCCCTCAGAGAGTACTACGAGTATGCGGAATCGATTTCGCCGAACAGCGGTCTATTGCACGCGAAACGAGGAGAGAAGCGTCGGTGAACAGTAAACTCACGGTGAACAGTAGCTCCGATCGGAATTTCGATCGCACCAGCGCGTTCGTATGGTCGTAGGGAGTTCGAATATGACCTCTGTATTTCGGTACGACTCTCCGTTAGAATTTTGTTATTTTAAAGTTTATAGTTTTATATTCGGATGTTTCCAGTAGTTCCGTAGTGTAACGAATTAGCATGAGATGAATGGGTATGTTTTAATATGTTAAAACGATAAATGTGGTAGAATCCGGGGAGAAACGGATTAGATTTGATCGATCCGGTAGAATTAGCGAGTTTCCGGTAAAACGGAATTTTCGCGCGATTGAGCGTAGATGACCGTAACCATGGTTAAGATGTAAATATGATATTGCGAGGGTAATTAAGTCGACTTCCGTAGCATTTGCGGAAACTTTCCGCAAGTTTTACCGCAAACACTTAAAATGAGAATCTGAGCCATTTAGCTAGTCTAGAACAGTATATGAACACATAGTATAGTAATGAAGTTTGATTAGTAGAATCAGAGAGGATTCGTGTGTTTACGAGAGCGACCGAACCACGTTTCTCGCATATTCTTTCATCTATTCTAGTTAGGATTATGTTCCTTATAGTAATTCTTTTATCTCTATAGGTGATCGTGATACCGTAAGCAGGGACGGTCCTGCTGCATAGTTCCTTTTTCAGTAGTCAGCTCACCAGGTGCGTGGATAAACCTGTAACATTGATGTTTTCAAAAGTATATAGTATGTATGTCTTCTTAAATGAATTTTAAGGTAATGCATTAAATGAGTTTGTTTTCAGAAAGTTTATATATTTTGTTATGAAGTATGGATCGAATATTGATTATGTTGAAATCATGTGTTTGTGATATATGAGAAACTTGCATGATTTGAGATATATGAGCATGGATTTTGGAAATGATTTTTATGTTAGGATGCACCCCGTGTACTTATATGTGCCAGATTATTGCCATGAGATAAGGTCTCATGTTGCCAGTTATTGCCGTGAGATAAGGTCTCACGTTGCCAGTTTGCTCCGGATGCCAGTTTTGCCGTGGGGAAGCCCCATGTTGCCAGCTTTGCCGTATTGTCATGAGGTTGTGCATATAGATGAATAAACAGATTTATCATTACAGATTATTTTTGAGCAGTATGAGCTTTATGATAAATGAGATTTATGATTTGAGTTTTATGAGAAATGAGATTTACGATTTCAAGTAAATGTTTGAGATATCGATTTACAGCTTATGTATTTATTTATATTATGAAAGACTTGTTCGATCCACCTTGTTACTTGATTATCCACGGCACTAAGCTGTGATCCATTGCACTAAGCGTGAGCTTACCCCCCCCTTTCCTTAACATTTCAGGTTCAGCAGTAGTTTAGTAGATCATCCTTTTCATCTGCTATTCGTCATCATTTCCTGCCAGTAGAGAAAGGTTGTGCCAACAGTAGAGTGTCTTTGTTATGTTTGAGACTGTAATTCTAGATATGTATTTCTTGGGAGAATTTGTTATTTGGTTATAGGCATTGAGCCTTTAATTGATACAGAGGATATTGTGTTTTCCTTCATGGATATTATGTTGAGTTGGATCATGAAGATCCTATGTTATGATAATATTTTCAGTTTAGATTTTTCCTTGTATTTGGAGGATTAGTCCATATTACAGGGGAAACTCTGCCAGTTTCAAGTCTCCGTCTCACCCCTACCCTACCTAAGGGGACGGGTGTGACAGGAGTCGACAGAGTTGCTGTCATAGGTTTTATACCATCGCTGTATGTTTTCTCATTATAGTAGATTTTGGCTAGTAGCCTAGATACCCTAAGTGATTTTTTATTTGAACGAGTTTTCTAATTCGTTAACAAAATTATTAGTGTTGATTTTGTTTTTTTGCTTTCTTTTATTTGCATTGATTTATAAATGTTAGACTTAAGGATGTTTGATGATTTTGTTAATCCATAGAAAAAATAATTAGAACTTATCTTAAATTATTATATTTAATTCCGCATAGAGTCAGAACCTTAAGTTAAAACGAATTTTCAGTTAGCTTCTTTGCTCTTTATTACTTTCTCAAATAATTTTACTCTATTGCCAACTAAGGTACAAAATCAGAAAATATATAAATAATTTTGAATATTGGAGAAAATTAATAATTAATAACAATTAATCTTAACCCCTCATTTAATATTTTCTCAAGATCAATGTAATTTGAGTTCTCAAATGTTAGTGTTAGTTTCATGTGTGTGACAATTTCCGTAACAAAATAAGTTCAGTTGAGTTATAATGAGGGTTTAAGATCTCCGAGCAATTGGATAAGTATTTGAACAACATCAGATGAGGATATAAAAAAGATGTTCACTCTTTTGGACATTCCAGAAGCTTTTTAATACTCCAATTGAATGAAATCAGTGTCATTGTAAAGAAGACTCGAAGAAGATAGCGTACATATAAAGAACATATGATTTGGCCTAGGGACGAGAAAGTGACAAGCGTTTTAAGTTGCACTACAAAACATGTCTGTGACGTGCGTTCATGTTGCATTTTAACGTACAAAGGCATAAATTTTGCGTTTGAGGGGAGTTCGAACATCTATGCGTAAGTGGATTATTTTGGACACGTTTTAAGTCCATTTTACACAAGGAAAAACCTATTTTTGCTTTACCTATTTTACCAAACACTTAGCTACTTTACTCGGGGGAAGAAATAATATTTTGAGAGCCATCATATATTTTATTTCTTCCTTGTTGACAATCAACTTAGAAGACTTCATTGATTTCATTGTCTTTTTTACTTTGGTAAGATTGTTATTTGGTAACCATCAGCACAAAAATACAACTTTAACCCAATTTCCTAAGCTTTCAGAGTTCTAAAGGAGAAATATTGGCAGTCAAAGTTATGGTGTTGCGAGTTCGCAGGGTTGATCCACTCAGAGACTTCAGAAATTCTCAAGGCTTAGAAAATTGGGTTAAGGTAGTATTTTTGTACTGATGGTTACCAAAGAACAATCTTACCCAAGTAAAAAAGACAATGAAATCAATGAAGTCTTCTAAGCCTTCAGAGTCATTACAGTCTAAAAGTATTGGAGTCGACAGAGTTGCTGTCATAGGTTTTATACCATCGCTGTAAGTTTTCTCATTATAGTAGATTTTGGCTGGTAGCCTAGATACCCTAAGTGATTTTTTACTTGAACGAGTTTTCTAATTCGTTAACAAAATTATTGGTGTTGATTTTGTTTTTCTGCTTTCTTTTATTTGCATTGATTTATAAATGTTAGACTTAAGGATGTTTGATGATTTTGTTAATCCATAGAAACAATAATTAGAACTTATCTTAAATTATTATATTTAATTCTGCATAGGATCGAAACCTTAGGCTAAAAACGAATTTTCAGTTAGCCTCTTTATTACTTTCTTAAATAATTTTACTCTATTGCCAACTAAGGTACAAAATCAGAAAATATATAAATAATTTTGAAATATTGGAGAAATTAATAAAATAACAATTAATCTTAACCCCTCATTTATTATATACCATACATCACAAGATCTTTAAAAAAAAATAGGAGAGAAAAAAAAAAGACAATTAAATTCCATTGCATAACAACCAGCACATTACACAAAAGCTAATCGTAAATTATTGTATAATACAAACAATTATACAAGCCATTAAAAGTTATTATCCTAGTCAGCAGCAGCTGAAGCAAAAGCAATGGTACAGTTCTCCCAACCGAGCTGGCTTTATCAGTTTGCTGCATCATTGCCGGAGTAGCAGATGCTAATCTTGACGATAACAGTTCCGTTGTCACAACCAAATGCAACCCTGATTAGACAGCAAGTTATTAATTGTTTGATAAATATTTTCAAGAATTTGATTAAGGCAAATTGCAGGTTAATGATTCGTAAATACAGCAAATCATAAACCATAAGAAAGTGAATAATTAGTTGATGAGAGCAAGAGTGGCAATTTGATCAAGAAACTTACTGGTTTGAACCTTTGTTGTATCCAATAGTCCAAACTCGTTCAAGACCATAGTTCAGTGTATCCTCGAGCCTGCATATTAAGTAAGTTTTTAGAAATGGATGGCTATTGGAATTTTGGGTACGGGGAGAGTAGTTTGGTTTACAGTACTTAAAATGAAATGCTTCAATTAATAACTCGGGTCTGCATGAAACAGATCAAACATGGCTAGAACTTACAAGATATCAATCAGAAAACTTGTTACCTAAAAGTAGCAGCATTCCAAATACGAATGGTTCCATCCTCGGAAGCTGTAATTATGATGGCAAGTTCAGGATGAAAGCAAATTGCAGTAACATTGTTTGTGTGACCTTCTAAGATTTGTACACAAGTTTTTGTTTCATAATCCCAAAACCTATATTTACACATAGGCATGCAAATGAACTTATTCAATGTCAAATGATTTATACAAGGCTGAAAAATGAAATATTATTGTTTCATAAGTTTGCAAACCTTGACTGTATAATCATCAGAGCCAGTAATGAGATAAACTTTATCATTGTTGATGAAGTAATCGACGCAATTTATCCCTTTCGAATGTGCATCCAATGTGAAATTCGTGACAGATGAGTCTATATTCCAAATCTAAAAATGGAAACAAAATAAATCATAACATTAATATCAGATAATTAATCACCAAAAATCTGCAGCAAACAAGGCACTAGCTATAGCTAATAATATACCTTTGTGGTGCCATCAAGTGAGGCAGTAGCAGTAAACTCTGGGGGTCTTTTGGGTTGAATGCTGCTTGCATTACATAATGTGAATGCCCTTCAAAAATCTTAGTACATTCCCAGCCTTTCTCCCAATCCCACAACTTCATAAGCTTGTCATCAGATACCGATAACACGAATGGGAACATAGGATGGACAGTCAGAGACCTTATGTAATCTTCATGTGCCTCAAATTCTTTCACAGTTCCATTGTGTTGTAATCGAAGATACGAATAAATTTGTCATCTGAACCACAAACGATCCAGTCCTTTCGTGCTATGAACTTCGATGTCCTTACTGCAAACACAGATGCAGATGTTAATTAAAGCCACACAGTTCAGTATCTAAACGAAAAAGAGAACTAAAAGCTAATTAACTTCTGTAATATGAGTTATGTACCTGGTGAATCAGTGACCTTGAAGGACTTCTCAATTGTCTGAAGTAACATAAAAACAAATTAAGATTTATAACCAAATTGAGCAATTCTAATTGTTCTTTTACTGCATAACAATACAAACTTACCTGAGAATGGTAGTTCCAAATACACACAGTTCCTGAATATAAACTTGCTAGAATCCTGAACAAAAAGTTTAATAATACCCTTTAAAAAATGACTATTACTGATAGCTGAAAGCAATGTTTATTTATTGTGTCACACTTGGGATATTTATGCTCACCATGGTTGAGTTGGATGAAAATCCACAGATTTTACTCTTTCAGATTTCTGGATGAATTGTTTCTGAAATTAAAAAAATAATTTTCATTAAGTTAGTGAAGCAGTTTGACGTTAATACACATTTTAAAGAATCAACGAATCAATTATGATGATTGGGTATTTTTTGGTTAGGTTTTTTTAATTGAAATAAACGGAATTGAACTACTTTTTTTTAACCGTGTGAACTAAACATAACATAGACAGAACCAATACTAACTGATTTTAACCGAACAGAATGAATTTAATTCAAAATTATCCAATCATCCAACTAATTAAATTATCCATTTTTAAAAGATTTCTTTTATTTGCAATTCAATTTTTAGTTGAGCCCAACGTAACCCAAAGTAGGAAGGTTTTTATATAACTAATAAAAAAAACCTTACAGGAAAAGATACATTTGAACCGAACCCAACCAAACGATTCGATTCCCGTTCATTAGTTTTCTGTCCACACCTATCAATTATAATACTTCAAGCATATAAGAGAATAATCATACCTCAATTTGAAGCTTGAGAGCCTGCTACCATTCATATGCGCAAAGCAGATGCAACCAAGCAAAGACAGAAGAATGAAAAGAAAACTATTAGTTCAATAATTAATTTATAATCAGCCAAATTGTTTTCAAAAAGAATTTTACAAAAATCTCACCATTTCCGTAGATGAGAGTTGATAATTATATTAATATCAGAATTCAGATTTTTTTTTTAATAATCAAAATTGGATGGAGAGACTATGAGGCAAGAGCTGTTTGTTGATTCAATATATACTGTGAGGAAACTTAGCTAGTAAGAAAATATAATCCAAAACCAAATACCAAACTTTGACAGACAAAAATCTTTGCTTATGTTGTCATTCGATGTGGTATCGTCCGTTGATTATTCTGACGCGTCAGAATTGATGGTTCAGATCAACATCTGTTACTCTTTAGATTACATTATATGGTTTGACCGATGTTTGATTAATTATTTGCCCATGTGCTTTGACTTTTCCTGCATGCATGGAAACTTCACTTGCGTTTCTTTGAAATGATCGAAGGAAAAACATGTATAGTCATTTATCTCGTACATGCATGAACTCAAAATAGTACTTTCTTGATATATGATATATGAACATCTAAGATTACGACTTAAATTCGATATTGTACTGAATTTATTTTGTAATCGGCTTAGCACAATATTCAAATTCCCAAAATTAAACTGAATAGAGAGATTAGAGGTGAAAAAAAGTTCCTAATTTAAATTTTACCAATCATGTCTATAAATATTTTACACGAAGGTCCTATTTTGAATATAGCTTAATAAAATTCTGATTCTACCCTATGCATGATACCTTTTTTTTTAACGTTGGAAATCCTGTCGTCAAATTATCCGATCCGAACTTAAGGGGAGTAGGTAAAACCTATGGCTGCCCTATACTCTTACAAGAAACGCACCATTTAGATTCGAATCCAGGACTTGGAGGCCAGTATCTGAGTCCTACACCACCAAGTCACGTATCTTGGAGACCCTATGCATGATACATGCAGGATTAATTAATATATCATTTAACTAAAGAATATATTTCTTAATTAAATTAGATTATTTTGTTTTATCATGAAAGAGCTAAAGGGATACACTTGTTATCTTATAACTCTATCTTATACTCTATTTATTTGAAGTTGTTTAATGAATAATAAAAGTAAAGAATTATTAAGGTTATAATTCTTGTTGTTTCTGAGAGACCCACGATATCTCGAATAAGTTTAAAAAATTTTTAGGATCCCACAAATTATCATATATAAATATTCTTACATGTTCTTATTTAACACGTAACCCGAAATTAGGCCCACGGTACATATAATAGGAAAGGCTAGTTACTCTATAACTCATTTTATCTGCCAAATCTTCCATGCAATATCTAACCTGCCCACATTTCAAGCTTCATTTCAAGCTTGTTCAGAGTTGTTTCCAAGCAAATGGTTGTGTCATTTTTCAGTGTTAGTTTCTAATTTGAATTTTATCACTATTATATAGGTGATGTGATACCATCAATCAATAGTTATATAATATATATGGGTTGTATTAAATAAAACTGTCATTTATTTTATTTTTTGTTATATAATTATGAGGCAGAACCCATAATTAGCCCACTGAACTTTTATCCGACATCTCAATAGCCCATCAAACTTATATTTTCACCATTTAGCCCACTGAACTCTTAAAAACGGTTGTAACAAACCCATTTAGTGTAAAGCTGTTCCGTTTACCGTCCACATCAGATTTTTCCGTTAGGAGTTGATGACGTGGCAGCCAACAATGCAAATGCCAAATATAACATAACACATAATTGACCCCCTGAACTTTTATAATACAACTCATTAGCCCCCTGAACTTTAATATTTTACCTATAAGCCTACAGAACTCTCATAAATGATGTTAAAAAACCTTTATAACTACATAAATCATCATCAACACAATCATGTCTTGAAAAAATTGCAAATAGTCTATTTAATTTCATTTGAACATTAATCAACACTACTAAAAAAATAAATTTTCAATATTAAAAAAATAATAGTAAAACACAATTATATCTAATTTTTAATAAATAATTTTAGAATAAATAATACACGTGGGGCCACTTGTTGACAAAAAGGAAAGAGAAAAGGCCTGCAATGTGAACCCATTAAGAGGCCTGCAACTTGAACCCACAAAAAGGCCATGCAGCGTGATTATAAAAAGAGGGCTGCGTGAGAAAATTGGGAGCTCTCCACACGGGAAGCAGCCTAGGGCTACTGCCGAGGGAACTAAGAAGGCTGCGGAGAAAAATAAATAAACAAAGGCTGAGCGCGAACAATAAAGAAGGCAGAAGCAGTGAGAAGCCGCAAGCCGAGAGCAACAATAGAAGAAATCAGAGCCCACAAGCCGGGACACGGAGCCATGATGATTCATAACAATATTTCTCTCCAATTCCAGGCTATTTCTATTCTTTTATGGGGAACTAATTCCCTAGGCAAAGCTAGGGATGAACTCTTGTTTTTAATTTCTATTATTTATGTTTTTAATTGCTATGAACCTTTTACTCGTTTAATAAATTGATGTTTATTATTTTCTATCATCCTTCGATTTATTAATCCAGAAATTATGTTTTGTTAAATCCCATATAGATCCAGTCATGCTTCTTCTATGTGTGGTTTTCGAATTAATTGTGACTGGTAAAAGCCGTTTTATGTGTTGGTCTTCTGCTGCAGTATTGCCTGAGGGTATATTGTCGACGTTAGATAACTCGTAACGATGACTTTTGTGTGCTGTTAACATAGAGAAATAATCATTAATTACCTTAGAATTTGAATATGCGTAGAATTGAATATGTTCCGGTTGTTGGTTTGGGATGTGAAACCCTCAACTGAGAGTAGTAATAGGAATTAATAACTGAATATAGAAGTTTGATGCAAGAGGGATTCCCGATGCTTTGTCATATCTCTCTACTAATATCTTTTATTTACTTTCCATAGTTTTTATCTTACTTTATCAATTTAATCTTTCTATTCTATTAAGTTACCGTTAACTTTTTTGTTTGAGTAAATTAGTTCCTGTAACCATCTCTCTGAGGAATCGACACCCCAGCTATACTGCGATAACCGCAAGTCATATTTGGGCGTAATCAAAATTTGACGCAGTTGCTGGGGAGACGGTTTATAACTTAAAGGAGCATGTTTGCTTGTTCAACAACGAAGCGGTAACTTCGTTCTATTTTTTTTTTTTAGTTACTATTTGCTTATTTAGTTTATTTAATTTATTTAATTTTCGTTTAGATTTTTATTTTTAATTAGTTCTTTTTATTTTTGTTCTAGTAATTTTATTTTAGTATTCATTTTAGTTATTTATATACCTTTTTTTTTCTTTTCCTATTTCCCGTATTATTTGAGCTTCAATTACATGTATAGACGTAGGGATATATTTGGTAGATTTGTTAGGACTGAAGAAGAAAGCTCAGATTCTGAGAACACATTTGAAAATCCTTTTTCTACACCATCCGCGTCTAGCGCACATAATATGAGTGAATACGAGAGACCATCCAGGAGGACCCTTGAAGAGTACCTCCACCCAACTCGCACAGCTACACCTTCGTGCATCATGTTTTCCCCTAATGCACCACACATAGACTTTAGGCCTGAAATGATACAGTATCTTCCAACTTTTCACGGTTTAGAGAGCGAGAATCCTTACGTGTATATTAGGGAGTTTGAAGAGGTAGTAGCAACCTTCCATGACCGTTTTGGAACCACTGTCACAATTAGACTTAAGTTCTTCCCTTTTGCCCTTAAGGATAGAGCTAAGAGCTGGTTTTATTCTTTAAGACCGCAATCAATAGGATCATGGGGCGAAATGACTCAGGCATTCTTTAATAAATATTTCACACACCACAAGACGAATGCCTTGAAAAGACAAATTTCCACCTTCTCCCAGAGAGACAGTGAAACCCTTTACCAAACGTGGGAGCAGTATAAGGAGTTGTTAGCTAGTTGTCCCCACCATGGTTATGAGAGTTGGCATTTAGTAAGCTATTTCTATGATGGACTGACCCCTAGGGAGTGCCAATTCATTGAGACAATTGTGGGAACACAGGATCTGGGGCGACGCATGCTGTCCCGGGCTCGCGGCCCGGTTGGGAGTACAGAGTAGCCACGGGGGACTAAACCGGAGATAATGGAGTCGCCACCCAGTGTGAACCGGGAAAATGAGATTTAAGGCCGCACTCACCCCTCGCAAGGGAAGACCTCAAACCGTTGGGTTCAGAATGGTCCCTTACTTATGTCACTTGTAATGAAAGGATTTATTTAATAATTTAATCAAGTTTAAGTAACACTTATTTCCAAGAGTATCATGCTTCTAAATTCACATGCATGAAATTAATCATCACAACATACAACATCACATGGCAATCTCATGAACATATTCCAATCATATGATATGGAAAACTAAGAACAACCTAATCATGCTTGAGTACTATCTCATGAATACATCGAATGGATAAATGCAGGAATACAAATAATATGATTGGCTACATAATGCAAAAGAGATCACCCAAGAGGCAATTGTGCATGAAATATGATGAGACAGACTCAGTTCAGTGTGTGCGCGTTCGTGTAGCGTTCGTAAAGGCGTTCGAACGGTAAACAGAAGGTTCGCGTTCGTGTAGCGTTTGATAACGCGTTCGAACGGGACCAGACCTGATGATACAAAATGCATGCGCGTTCGAGTAGCGTTTGATAACGCATTCGAACGGTAAACAGAAGGTTCGCGTTCGAGTTGCGTTCGATGACGCGTTCGAACGGGAACTGGCAGATTGCATACATTCATATGGTTTTAGATACCGCATTCAAACAGGATCACAACAACGACATATCTAATCACATGGATATCTAAATCATGCATAAAGATTAACATACTAAGGACTAAATCAGGCTTAAGAATAAATAACGCACTAGGCCTAATCAGGCTAAATAAATAAATAACGTACTAACTACATCATGCTCAAATACAAGTTTGGATGAAACGGAATATATGTATCTCTCAAGTGGTACGTGGAGTTGTATCCCGAGTGCAGACCGTACTACCGTCCATTCGGATTCAGCTACGGAATTTACGTCCGGGTTTCCATCCGATATACCACAAAAGAGAACATGCATTCTGTTTATCCGGAATTCACATCATGCCTCAACAAAACGACTCTCATGCAATAAAAAAATATATTAAAATAAATAAAAGACAAATGGAAGATAATAAATACAAGGTGCCCTCAGGTCTAACCTTTTATGTCGTCTCTCGGTAGTACGGTGTACGGTCGTCGAAAGGGGGGAAGGGAATGCTCCGCAACTCCTTCGGTTCACAGGGTCACACCTTTCCTCGCTGTTCCACTGCTCAAACTACTGTTTTGACTCCGATTCGCTGCTGTTTTGACTCCGATTCGCTGCCACTTTGCTTGTGTATCTTAGTTACTATTTTTGGGATGTTTTGGCTACTGTTTTGGGTGTGATTTCGGTGGTGTTATGGTGTGGTTCGGGGGCTGTTTTGATGAGGTAAATGGGCTGTTCGGGATGTGTTTTGGTCAAGGCAATGAGGGTTCTTTGGTTTGTGATCTTCGGTTATTGAGAGTGAGGGAGAGTTGTGTCAATAAGCTTGGGTGTTTCTTGTGTGAATGAACTAGGAGAGGCTTTTCTTGTATGAATGAGCTAGGGGAGGCCTTTCTTGTATGAATGAGCTAGCGGCCATCATGTCTTGGTTATGGGTTGTTTATATAGAGAATGGCTAGGGTTTCACATTGTCTTACAAGGAAGGGATTTGATTTAGTGTTGAGCAAGGAAAGTCAAAGATTGAGGGGGGACAAATTTGGTTTAGATTAGGAAGTCAATATCTTTAATTTGTTATAATTGATTTTAATTAGGCATGACATCTTTTTTAATTTAGTATGTGATTTTGTTTAGTTAGGAATGAATCTTGTGTAATTGGTGGGTGAATATCTTAATTAAGGAATTAAAAAATTTGATTGATTTCAATGTTTATTTTAATTTGGTATGTGATTTTTAGATTTTTTTTTATTTCACCATGTATTAAATATGTGTTTTAAGTGGGCTTGGGCGAATTGGGCTTGATGTGAGGCTAGCAGCAAAACCAGAATTACCGACACCGTTCGAACGGCTCCTCGAACGCGGCACGAACGCCCGCAATCTGTTTGGCGTTCGAACGTATACACGAACGCATCACGAACGAAAACAATGAACCTTGTTTATTCTGAATTCCCCATTCCGATGTCCGTTTTCCGTGACCACCGTGACTTAAAAGGTAGTGTCTCCAAATGAGACTCATCATAGGGACTTATATGCAAAAATGCAGTGCCTACAGTCGCCCCCACTTGATGGGACTTGTGTAATGTGTAACAGTGACAATCCTATCAAAGTTATGCAATGCATTTTCACTTACCTGGCTCGCCAACTGCCACTTGACTTTCCACGTGTTGAGTTGAGTTGATTTGGGTGGTGAGTGTAGGCACTGCATTTTTACACATGAGTCCCTATGATGAGTCTCATTTTGGAGACACTACCTTTTAAGTCACGGAGGTCACGGGAAACGGACATCGGAAGGGGAAATTCAGAATAAACAAGGTTCACTGTTTTCGTTAGTGCTGCGTTCGTGTTTACGTTCGAACGTCAAACGGATTGCGGGCATTCGTGCCGCGTTCGAGTAAGCGTTCGAACGGTGTCGGTAATTCTGGTTTTGCTGCTAGCCTCACATCCAGCCCATTTAGCCCCCCAAAGCCCATAAAACACATCCCAATTTAAATAAATAAATATGAATTAAAATATTAACTAAATAATATAATAACTAAATTAATTAAATGATTAAATAAAACATATACCAAACATAAAATAAACAATTACCAACTTAAACTAAAATCATGCCTAAATTAAACAAATCACACACTAAATCAAAATATAATCATGCCTAATTAAAATCAATCAACCAATTATATTCCCAATCTAATAAGATTATTCCCAAACTTAAAATATTGTATTCCTAATCCAAGCCAATCAAATATTCAACCTTCCCTATCTAGCCAAGATTTGTCCCCCCTCAATCTCTTACTTCCCTTATCCAACACCAAATCAAATCCCTCTTAATTAGCCAAATCTCTTTCCTTGTCAAGGCTAACCCTTTGCCTATAAAAAGAACCCTTCACCAACCTTCTCAACCCTAGCTAGCTAGTCCCTAACTCACACACAACACACATAAAAAATATTACAGGAAGAAGACACCAAAAACCAGTAAGCAAAAGATAAAGAGGAAACGGCAGCGAAACCACAAGGAAACAATAGTAAAAGACAGAGAACGACGACTCAAAACAGTAAAGACAACGAACGAGAACAGTGAACCAGTGAACCGGGAGAGTTGCGGAGCATCCACCCTTCCGACGATCGTGTACCGTACATCCGAGAGGTGATTTAAAAGGTTAGACCTGAGGGTACCTTTTCATTAGTTTATATTCGTTTTTTTTATTATTATTATTATTGAATTCTATTCGCATGAGAGTCGTTTATGGATGCATGTTGTGGCTTGAATGAAATGGAAGAGTGTCGTCTCTTGTGGTATATAGGATGGAAACCCAGACGTAAATTCCGTAGCCGAATCCGAATGGACGGTAGTGCGGTCTGTACTTGGGATACAACTCCACGTACCACTTGAGTAAACGGCACCTTCTCTTGTTTTGTGTTGCTTTCATTTATTTATTACTCGTCATTTAAATTATGTATGTTGCTTATTCCTGTATGATACGATCGAGTGCATGGGCTTAGTAAGTGCGATGAAAGGTCCCCTAATTGGAGGGGTTAAAATCCTTCACCACGATGCTTTGCCGCACCGATTGATGTGTGTTCGGTTGAATGCGAAATACGTTCAATCGGACATACTTAGTTTGATATGATTGTCTCTATTTTCGTATGCATGATTTAGTCGAGCGTATGGGCTTAGTATGTTGGTCTAAAGGTCCTCTCTTTGAGAGATCAAGAGCCCCAAAAGGCCACCTTTACGGCAGTACTTCGCCGCGCCCCTTTATTTTGTCGTTTATGTATTGCGTCCCATTTCATGCATCAGGTCTGTTCTCGTTCGAACGCGTTTACGAACGCAACTCGAACGTGCATGCATTTTTGCCTTATCATGCATCAGGTCTCATCTCCGTTCGAACGCGTTATCAAACGCCATACGAACGCGAGCATTCTGTTTCATTTCCGTTCGAACGCGTTATCAAACGCCATACGAACGCGAACTTTCTGTTTACCGTTCGAACGCGTTTACGAACGCTACACGAACGCGCACACACTGAACTGAGTTTGTCTTATCATATTCATGCATAATTGCCTCTTGGTTGATCTTTCTTGTGTTATATAGCCAATTGTATTATTTGTATTCAAGCATGATTAGGCTGTTAGCATGTTATTTGGTTAATAGGTTCATGAGATAGTACTCAAGCATGATCATGTTGTTCTTAGTTTTCCATATCATAGGATTGAAATATGTTCATGAGATTGCCATGTGATGTTGCATGTTGTGATGAACTTGTTGATGTATGCATATGAATGTAGAAGCATGATATCTTTGGAAATAAATGTTATTTAAGCCTGGTTAAATTATCACATAAATCCTTTTATTACAAGTGACATAAGTAAGGGACCATTCCGAACCCAACGGTTTGAGGTCTTCCCTTGCGAGGGGTGAGTGCGGCCTTAAATCTTTGTCCCGGTTCACACCGGGTGGCGACTCCATGTTATTTCGTACTTCCCAACTAGGCCGCGAGCCTAGGAACGGCGTCGCCCAGGTCCTGTTGTCCACAGTCTGGCGACTCCACTGGGGATAGTGAATTGGCCCCGAAATATTGACTTGTGATGTTTGGATTTATGTTTTAATTGACCGTGTCTATAGTGGATAAAGTGAGGGTTTAATCAAAGGCATTTTTAGGCTAGGTAATGGTTTGGTGTCCTCCTTCATTCACTACCTTTCTAGAAGGAAAAGCTGTGAAGGCACCTAGATAGCCATCTACTCGTAGCCTATTGTGATAGACTAATTTGGATGACTCGTTGTTTATTCCTGACAACAAGCGATAAGAGCCTAAGAGGCTTGGGTATTTAAGTGAGCCTCGCTCCACCTTCCCTCTGGGGGATCTACAACGGGAAATCCATTTGACAGTCTGTCACACACCATAGCTCATTGGCACGTACCTTAGTGTATAAAAAGGGGTGCGCTCACTTGGTTGCTCGAACCCTTGAGTGGGGAGACCTAGTTGTGGGCCATCCTTCGCCGGTGAGAGCCTTTGTCTATACTCTTACTAACCCACCCATAGACCGGGTTGGCTAAAGTAGCAATTATTTCCTTGAATATGTGCTTGTGGACCATCCTCATTTGGATGCAGTTGGACTATTGTCAGAAATGCGGGCTTGTTGGGCCATTTAAACTGGGGCAAGTTCGTACCTTATGACTATTAGGCCAAAAGCTTCTGAAATGTTGATGAGCCATTGTAGAAATTATTGTTGTATGTTTGCATTATATTTCTTTGTGCTTGTGTTCGGAACATTACCATTTGGATTTAGTTGGACTCCTTGTCATGAGATGTGAACTCGTTGGGCCATTTAAACTGGGACGAGTCCACTCATATGGCAGTTAGCCCAAAAACTTCTAAAATGATGATGGGCCGATTTGTGTGCAAATTTTAAAGAGTTGATATATTTCTTGTATCACATGCATCACATGTATCACATGCACCTCATGCATACATGCACCATGTTAATTCCCTTTTGATTTAAAAGCCATCATAGATGCATGTTGGTTAGGGAAGATGACAGACTTGTCAAAACCAAGCAGCCACCAAGAATACTGGCAGAAGACCTAGCTCAATGGGATAGGAAACCCAATCATGCATGCATGCATACACGTAACACATTTTGCATCCCTTTTGTGTTTGTTCTGTTTTGTAATAACAGGTTTCAGAAGAGAAAAAGAGAAAGCGGCAAAGACAAGACAACCAGAATCAGTAACATATGAGTAGTAGTTTTGGGGATGAGTCCCAGGGTCGAGGCCCACATCGTCAGAGTATTGGAATGAATCCCGGGGTTGAGGCCCATGTCAGCAATTTCAGAAATGAGTCACAAGGGCGAGGCCCGTATCTGCATCAGTCTGGGGGCGAGGCCCATATCAATATCTGTTTAGGGCCGAGGCCCACATCAGCAGAATTTTGGAATGAATCCAGGGAATGAATCCCAGGGCCGAGGCCCACATCAGCAGAATTTTGGAATGAATCCCAGGGTCGAGGCCCACATCAGCAGAATTTTGGAATGGATCCAGGGAATGAATCCCAGGGCCGAGGCCCACTTCAACATCAGTTTTGGGGATGAGTCCCAGGGTCGAGGCCCACATCAAACACAGTTTGGGAATGAATCCAAGGGTCGAGGCCCACATCAGCATCAATATGGGGGCGAGGCCCATGACAGTAGCAGTTGGGGCCGAGGCCCACTTCAGCAATCAGTTTTGGGGATGAGTCCCAAGGGTCGAGGCCCACATCAGCATCAATATGGGGGCGAGGCCCATGTCAGTAGCAGTTGGGGCCGAGGCCCACTTCAACATCAGTTTTGGGGATGAGTCCCAGGGTCGAGGCCCACATCAAACACAGTTTGGGAATGAATCCAAGGGTCGAGGCCCACATCAGCATCAATCTGGGGGCGAAACCCATGTCAGTAGCAGTTGGGGCCGAGGCCCACTCAACATCAGTTTTGGGGATGAGTCCCAGGGTCGAGGCCCACATCAAACACAGTTTGGGAATGAATCTGAGGGTCGAGGCCCACATCAGCATCAATCTGGGGGCGAGGCCCATGACAGTAGCAGTTGGGGCCGAGGCCCACTTCAGCAATCAATTTTGGGGATGAGTCCCAAGGGTCGAGGCCCACATCAGCATCAATCTGGGGGCGAGGCCCATGTCAGTAGCAGTTGGGGCCGAGGCCCACTTCAACATCAGTTTTGGGGATGAGTCCGGGGTCGAGGCCCACATCAAACACAGTTTGGGAATGAGTCCCAGGGTCGAGGCCCACATTACATCAGATCAGTTCTGTCGAGAATGGCACTCCGAGAATGGAGATATAGTCCGGGAATGGACAGCTCGAGAATGAACAAGCCGAGAATGGCAATCCAAGAATGGAGCAGAGTTCAAGAATGAACAAGTCGGAAATGACACTCCGAGAATGGAGATATGGTCCGGGAATGGACAGTTCAAGAATGGACAAGCCGAGAATGGCAATCCAAGAATGGAGCAGAGTTCAAGAATGAACAAGTCGGAAATGACACTCCGAGAATGGAGATATGGTCCGGGAATGGACAGTTCAAGAATGAACAAGCCGGGAATGGCACTCCAAGAATGGAAGCACGGTTCGGGAATGAACCACCTCACAGTAACGGTTCGGGAATGAACCACCTTACAGTAACGGTCCGGGAATGGACCACCTTACAGTAACAGTTCAGGAATAAAGCCTGCATCTAGTTCGGTTCAGGAAGAAAGCCTGCATTCAGCTCAGTACGGGAATAAAGCCTACATTCAGTACAGTTCATGAAGAAAGCCTACAAACTCGGGAATAAAGCCCACATTCAATACAGTTCGGGGACAAAGCCCACAGTTAACACAGTCACGGGAACAAAGCCCAGGGGAAGAAAGCCTCATATCAGTATAAGTTTGAGAACAAAGCTCAAGGGGAAGAAAGCCTCATGTCAGTACAGTTCGGGAACAAAGCCCAGGGGAATAAAGCCTCATATCAACACAGTTCGGGAACAAAGCCCAAGGGAATAAAAGCCTTATATCAGTATAGTTTGAGAACAAAGCTCAAGGGGAAGAAAGCCTCATGTCGGTATAGTTCGGGAATAAAGCTCGGGAGGAATAGAGCCTCATCTCAACAGTTCGGGAATAAAGCTCGGGAGGAATAAAGCCTCATCTCAACAGTTCGGGAATAAAGCTCGGGAGGAATAAAGCCTCATCTCAACAGTTCGAGAATAAAGCTCGGGAGGAATAAAGCCTCATCTCAACAGTTCGGGAATAAAGCCCACAGTCCAAACAATCATGGAATAAAGCCCTATCTCTACACAGTCAGCAGTTCGAGAATAAAGCTCGGGAGGAATAAAGCCTCATCTTAACAGTTCGGGAATAAAGCCCACAGTCCAAACAATCATGGAATAAAGCCCTATCTCTACACAGTCAGCAGTTCGGGAATAAAGCTCGGAGGAATAAAGCCTCATCTTAACAGTTCGGGAATAAAGCTCTGGAGGAATAAAGCCTCATCTCAATACAGTTCAGGAAGGAACAGGCCGAGAATGGCACTCCAAGAATGGAAGCACGGTTCGGGAATGAACCAAGGGTCGCAGCACCTCACCACCAAATCAAAGCAACTCAACACATGGTAAGTCAAGTGGCAGCTGGCGAGCCAGGTAAGTAGAAATGCATTGCATAACTTTGATAGGATTGTCACTGTTGCACATTACACAAGTCCCATCAAAGTGGGGGCGACTGTAGGCACTGCATTTTTACACATGAGTCCCTATGATGAGTCTCATTTTGGAGACACTACCTTTTAAGTCACGGAGGTCACGGGAAACGGACATCGGAAGGGGAAATTCAGAATAAACAAGGTTCACTATTTTCGTTAGTGCTGCGTTCGTGTTTACGTTCGAACGTCAAACGGATTGCGGGCATTCGTGCCGCGTTCGAGTAAGCGTTCGAACGGTGTCGGTAATTCTGGTTTTGCTGCTAGCCTCACATCCAGCCCATTTAGCCCCCCAAAGCCCATAAAACACATCCCAATTTAAATAAATAAATATGAATTAAAATATTAACTAAATAATATAATAACTAAATTAATTAAATGATTAAATAAAACATATACCAAACATAAAATAAACAATTACCAACTTAAACTAAAATCATGCCTAAATTAAACAAATCACACACTAAATCAAAATATAATCATGCCTAATTAAAATCAATCAACCAATTATATTCCCAATCTAATAAGATTATTCCCAAACTTAAAATATTGTATTCCTAATCCAAGCCAATCAAATATTCAACCTTCCCTATCTAGCCAAGATTTGTCCCCCCTCAATCTCTTACTTCCCTTATCCAACACCAAATCAAATCCCTCTTTAATTAGCCAAATCTCTTTCCTTGTCAAGGCTAACCCTTTGCCTATAAAAAGAACCCTTCACCAACCTTCTCAACCCTAGCTAGCTAGTCCCTAACTCACACACACACACACATAAAAAATATTACAGGAAGAAGACACCAAAAACCAGTAAGCAAAAGATAAAGAGGAAACGGCAGCGAAACCACAAGGAAACAATAGTAAAAGACAGAGAACGACGACTCAAAACACAGTAAAGACAACGAACGAGAACAGTGAACCAGTGAACCGGGAGAGTTGCGGAGCATCCACCCTTCCGACGATCGTGTACCGTACATCCGAGAGGTGATTTAAAAGGTTAGACCTGAGGGTACCTTTTCATTAGTTTATATTCGTTTTTTTTTTTATTATTATTATTGAATTCTATTCGCATGAGAGTCGTTTATGGATGCATGTTGTGGCTTGAATGAAATGGAAGAGTGTCGTCTCTTGTGGTATATAGGATGGAAACCCAGACGTAAATTCCGTAGCCGAATCCGAATGGACGGTAGTGCGGTCTGTACTTGGGATACAACTCCACGTACCACTTGAGTAAACGGCACATTCTCTTGTTTTGTGTTGCTTTCATTTATTTATTACTCGTCATTTAAATTATGTATGTTGCTTATTCCTGTATGATACGATCGAGTGCATGGGCTTAGTAAGTGCGATGAAAGGTCCCAATTGGAGGGGTTAAAATCCTTCACCACGATGCTTTGCCGCACCGATTGATGTGTGTTCGGTTGAATGCGAAATACGTTCAATCGGACATACTTAGTTTGATATGATTGTCTCTATTTTCGTATGCATGATTTAGTCGAGCGTATGGGCTTAGTATGTTGGTCTAAAGGTCCTCTCTTTGAGAGATCAAGAGCCCCAAAAGGCCACCTTACGGCAGTACTTCGCCGCGCCCCTTTATTTTGTCGTTTATGTATTGCGTCCCATTTCATGCATCAGGTCTGTTCTCGTTCGAACGCGTTTACGAACGCAACTCGAACGTGCATGCATTTTTGCCTTATCATGCATCAGGTCTCATCTCCGTTCGAACGCGTTATCAAACGCCATATGAACGCGAGCATTCTGTTTCATTTCCGTTCGAACGCGTTATCAAACGCCATACGAATGCGAACTTTCTGTTTACCGTTCGAACGCGTTTACGAACGCTACACGAACGCGCACACACTGAACTGAGTTTGTCTTATCATATTCATGCATAATTGCCTCTTGGTTGATCTTTCTTGTGTTATATAGCCAATTGTATTATTTGTATTCAAGCATGATTAGGCTGTTAGCATGTTATTTGGTTAATAGGTTCATGAGATAGTACTCAAGCATGATCATGTTGTTCTTAGTTTTCCATATCATAGGATTGAAATATGTTCATGAGATTGCCATGTGATGTTGCATGTTGTGATGAACTTGTTGATGTATGCATATGAATGTAGAAGCATGATATCTTTGGAAATAAATGTTATTTAAGCCTGGTTAAATTATCACATAAATCCTTTTATTACAAGTGACATAAGTAAGGGACCATTCCCTTGCGAGGGGTGAGTGCGGCCTTAAATCTTTGTCCCGGTTCACACCGGGTGGCGACTCCATGTTATTTCGTACTTCCCAACTAGGCCGCGAGCCTAGGAACGGCGTCGCCCAGGTCCTGTTGTCCACAGTGAGGTGCTGCGACCCCTGGTTCATTCCCGAACCGTACTGTGATGTGATCTATTCCCGAACCGTTACCGTGAGATGTCCATTCCTGAACTGTTACTGTGAGGTGGTCCATTCCCGAACCGGTACTGTGAGGTGTCCATTCCCGAACCGGTACTGTAAGGTGGTCCATTCCCGAACCGTTACTGTGAGGTGGTTCATTCCCGAACCGTGCTTCCATTCTTGGAGTGCCATTCCCGGCTTGTTCATTCCTGAACTGTATTTCCATTCCTGGAGTGCCATTCCCGGCTTGTTCATTCTTGAACTCTGCTCCATTCTTGGATTGCCATTCTCGGCTTGTTCATTCTTGAACTCTGCTCCATTCTTGGATTGCCATTCTTGGCTTGTTCATTCTTGAACTCTGCTCCATTCTTGGATTGCCATTCCCGGCTTGTTCATTCCCGAACTGTGTTTCCATTCTTGGAGTGCCATTCCCGACTTGTTCATTCTTGAACTCTGTTCCATTCTTGGATTGCCATTCTCGGTTGTTCATTCTTGAACTCTGCCCTATTCTCGTATTGCCATTCCCGGCTTGTTTATTCTCGAACTATGTTTCTTCCATTCTCGAACTGTGTTTCCATTCTTGGAGTGCCATTCTCGGCTTGTGATGCAATGGGCCTCAACCTTAGGACTTATCCCCAAAACTGATAGTGATGTGGGTCTCGACCCTGGGACTCAGCCCCAAAACTGATGCTGAAGTGGACCTCGGCCCTAACTGCTACTGACATGGGCCTCGCCCATGTGATTCATTCCTGAAGACTGCTGACATTGTACTGTTACTGCTTCTGATTGGCTTGTCTTTGCCACTTTTCTTTTTCTTCTTCAAAACTTGTGAATACAAAACAGAACAAACACGAAAGGATGCAAAATGTGTTACGTGTATGCATGTATGAATGATCTTATCCCGTCGGGTTAGGTCTTCTGTCAATTCTCTTGGTGACTGCTTAGTCTTCTTTTCCTCAGGCAAACCACTGCTTCAATCTGTCTATATTGATCGGCTCGGTGAACTAATTCCCTTCCAAGTCTGATAGTTTCACTGATCTATTTCCCAATTTCTGAATGGATATCCTTTCCTTTCAGCTTGTTTATTCCGAGGATTCCCCGTGTTCTAAACATCACTGAATTTCATAGTACCAAGGGTGAATGTTTTTCTCAAATATACTCATATTGCAGAAGAGATTCAGCGAAATGAACGTCTTTATTATCGTTGAGGAAAAGAGTTCGAACAAGTAACAAAATCAATGTCTTTTTAAAAAAAAAAACTGGATCAAATAGACTAGGAGGAACATCTCCATCATCCGCAGCATTGTCTTCTTCCTCGGCCTATGGTTCTTCACTGTCATCCATGTAAGAAACTTGGTGGTTGAGGGTTTCTGTGTGTGTTGGGTTGTTCTTTTCATGGGTTGGGTATTTTATGGGAATATATGAGATCTTGAATTTCATGCCTGAGGCGGGTGCAGTTGTCGGTGTCATGGCCATGTAGCTGGTGGAAGTGACAATAAAGGTTCATATTTATGTGTGGCGGTGGGGGGTGTAGAAGTTGCTTGCCTTCTAATGGTTTCAAGAGTCCTTGTCCCTGCAACTTTTCAAACACCTTCGACAAAGGTCTACCAAGGTTGGAGAATTGCCTGTTTCTGATGGCAGCGACTTCAGCAGTAGCGGGCTTGGTCTCAGAAGGCCCCCCAAAAGTTCTTTTATTATGGCCATAAAACTTTCTGTTTTCAGCCTCCTCTTCCTCAATATCCATGACAGTTTCCCTCAACTGTCGAAAATCAGAAATCATCGAAGTCATCCTCCTCAGCTTACCATAAATAGAGGGTTTGGTGCCCTTGATGATCATTTTAATTTGGTCTTTCTCTGAAGGCCGAGTCTGCATTTTCAAAAGCTGGCTTCTCCAGTGATCCACATACTCTTTGAAACTTTCCTCTGGCTTCTGCTTAGTGTTCTCCAATCACGGAGTGACAAGTCAATTTCTAAGTCTGTAACATACTGCTTCAGAAAAACATCAGCTAGTTCCTTCCAATCTTCCTTAACCTTCTTCTTAAGGCTATGATACCAAACCACAGGTGCCCCCTCGAGTGACATCCCAAACATCTTTTGGACTTGGCGCTGTGATAGGCCCATTGAACTCATGACTGAGACATATTGCTGCAGATGGACTCTAGGGTCTCTATTCCCATTAAACTTGGCCATGTCTGGCATTTTAAACTGAGCTGGCAGCTGTTCTCCGAAGGTCATTGCCTCATAATCTAGCAAATCCTCATTCTTACCCCTCATTTTACGGGTAACTGTTTCAACCTGATCCCGAAGCTTCTGAAATTCTGCCTGAGACCCAATCACTCTGCCTGTTGCATATTCTGCCATGTCATCATCAAAAGTGGGGACATCATCCCCCAACCCATTCGAAGGCTCCTCACGCCTCACATTCTCAGAATTTCCCCCAGCACGGGGTACAGCCATATTTGCCATGGCAGTGGTCATGGCTTGCAACTGTTCGGTAATCTTGGCGAAACCATTTTCCAACTGATCTATCTGGGATACCTCATTATCGGATGTACTAATATCTGTTACCGGTCTTTTGGTGAGTCTTCCATCTTCCCTAACCCAACGGGAATCCTTTGATGGCTTTTAGAACACAAGGGTTAGCATGATGTATGTATGCATGGGGTGCATGAGATGCATGTAACATATATAACATACTAAATCAACTAAAATTTTCAAACAAATCGGCCCGATATCATTTTAGAAGCTTTTGGGCTAACTGTCATAGGAGTGAACTCATCCCAGTTTAAATGGCCCAACGAGTTCACATCTCATGGTAAGGAGCCCAACTAAATCCAAATGGTAATGTTCCGAACACAAGCACGAAGAAAGATAATGCAAACATACAACAATAATTTCTACAGAATGGCCCATCAACATTTCAGAAGCTTTGGGCTCAATGGTCATAAGGTACGAACTCGCCCCAGTTTAAATGGCCCAGAAAGTCCGCATTTCTGACAATGGTCCAACTGCATCCAAATGAGGATGGTCCACAAGCACATACTCAAGGAAATAATTGTTACTTTAACCATACAACCCCGGTCTATGGGTGGGTTCACAAGAGTGTAGACAAAGGCTCTCATCGGCGAAGGATGGCCCACAACTAGGTCTCCCCAATCAAGGGTTCGAGCGACTAAGTGAGCGCACCCTTTTTTATACATTAAGGTACGTGCCAATGAGCTATGGTGTGTGACTGACTGTCAAATAGATTTCCCATTGTAGATTCCCCAGAGGGAAGGTGGAGCGAGGCTCACTTAAATACCCAAGACTCTTAGGCTCTTATCGCTTGGTGTCAGGAATAAACAACGAGTCCTCCAAATTAGTCAATCACAATAGGCTACGAGTAGATGGCTATATAGGTGCCTTCACAGCTTTTCCTTCTAGAAAGGTAGTGAATGAAGGAAGACACCAAACACTTACCTAGCCTTAAAATGCCTTTGATTAAACCCCCATTTTATCCACTATAGACACGGTCAATTAAAACATAAATCCAAACATTACAAGACAATATTTCGGGGCCAATTCTCTATCCCCAGTGGAGTCGCAAGACTATGGGAACACATGATCTGGGGCGACGCATGTTGTCCCGGGCTCGCGGCCCGGTTGGGAGTACGGAGTAGCCACGAGGGACTAAACCGGAGAATAATGGAGTCGCCACCCAGTGTGAACCGGGAAAATGAGCTTTAAGGCCGCACTCACCCCTCGCAAGGGAAGACCTCAAACGTTGGGTTCGGAATGGTCCCTTACTTATGTCACTTGTAATGAAATATTTATGTAATAATTTAATCAAGTTTAAGTAACACTTATTTCCAAGAGTATCATGCTTCTAAATTCACATGCATGAAATTAATCATCACAACATACAACATCAGATGGCAATCTCATGAACATATTCCAATCATATGATATGGAAAACTAAGAACAACCTAATCATGCTTGAGTATTATCTCATTAATACATCGAATGGATAAATGCATGAATACAAATAATATGATTGGCTACATAATGCAAGGGAGATCACCCAAGAGGCAATTGTGCATGAAATATGATGAGACAGACTCAGTTCAGTGTGCGCGCGTTCGTGTAGCGTTCGTAAACGCGTTCGAACGGTAAACAGAAGGTTCGCGTTCGTGTAGCATTTGATAACGCATTCGAACGGGACCAGACCTGATGATACAAAATGCATGCGCGTTTGAGTAGCGTTTGATAACACGTTCGAACGGTAAACAGAAGGTTCGCGTTCGAGTTGCGTTCGATGACGCGTTCGAACGGGAACTAGCAGATTGCATACATTCATATGGTTTTAGATACCGCATTCAAACAGGATCACAACAACGACATATCTAATCACATGGATATCTAAATCATGCATAAAGATTAACATACTAAGGACTAAATCATGCTTAAGAATAAATAACGCACTAGGCCTAATCAGGCTAAATAAATAAATAACGTACTAACTACATCATGCTCAAATACATGTTTGGATGAAACAAAATATATGTATCTCTCAAGTGGTACATGGAGTTGTATCCCGAGTGCAGACCGTACTACCGTCCATTCGGATTCAGCTACGGAATTTACGTCCGGGTTTCCATCCGATATACCACAAAAGAGAACATGCATTCCGTTTATCCGGAATTCACATCATGCCTCAACAAAACGACTCTCATGCAATAAAAAATATATTAAAATAAATAAAAGACAAATGGAAGATAATAAATACAAGGTGCCCTCAGGTCTAACCTTTTATGTCGTCTCTCGGTAGTATGGTGTACGGTCGTCGAAAGGGGGGGAATGCTCTGCAACTCCTCCGGTTCACAAGTTCACACCTTTCCTCGTTGTTCCACTGCTCAAGCTACTGTTTTGACTCCGATTCGCTGCTGTTTTGACTCCGATTCTCTGCCGCTTTGCTGGTGTATCTTAGTTACTATTTTTGGGATGTTTTGGCTACTGTTTTGGGTGTGATTTTCGGTGGTGTTATGGTGTGGTTCGGGGGCTGTTTTGATGAGGTAAATGGGCTGTTCGGGATGTGTTTTAGTCAAGGCAATGGGAGTTCTTTTGTTTGTGATCTTCGGTTATTGAGAGTGAGGGAGAGTTGTGTCAATAAGCTTGGGTGTTTCTTGTGTGAATGAACTATGAGAGGCTTTTCTTATATGAATGAGCTATGGGAGGCTTTTCTTGTATGAATGAGCTAGCGGCCATCATATCTTGGTTAGGGGTTGTTTATATAGCGAATGGCTAGGGTTTCACCTTGTCTCATAAGGAATGGATTTGATTTAGTGTTGAGCAAGGAAAGTCAAAGATTGAGGGGGGACAAATTTGGTTTAGATTAGGAAGTCAATATCTTTAATTTGTTATAATTGATTTTAATTAGGCATGACATCTTTTTAAATTTAGTATGTGATTTTGTTTAGTTAGGAAGGAATCTTGTGTAATTAGTGGGTGAATATCTTAATTAAGGAATTAAAAAATTTGATTGATTTCAATGTTTATTTTAATTTGGTATGTGATTTTTAGATTTGTTTTTATTTCA
The DNA here is from genome assembly GCA_019454045.1 of Zanthoxylum bungeanum. Lineage (NCBI taxonomy): Eukaryota > Viridiplantae > Streptophyta > Magnoliopsida > Sapindales > Rutaceae > Zanthoxylum > Zanthoxylum bungeanum. The sequence continues at coordinate 37,511 of SKCR01038625.1, forward strand.
CCAAGTGTTAAATATGTGTTTTAAGTGGGCTTGGGCGAATTGGGCTTGATGTGAGGCTAGCAGCAAAACCAGAATTACCGACACCGTTCGAACGGCTCCTCGAACGCGGCACGAACGCCCGCAATCTGTTTGGCGTTCGAACGTATACACGAACGCATCACGAACGAAAATAGTGAACCTTGTTTATTCTGAATTCCCCCTTCCGATGTCCGTTTTCCGTGACCACCGTGACTTAAAAGGTAGTGTCTCCAAATGAAACTCATCATAGGGACTTATATGCAAAAATTCAGTGCCTACAACAATGTGCAATGGTGAGTTATAAGAAAAGACCCTGATGAGGCATTCGAGTATTTAGATGACCTAGCTAAGAAATCTCATGCATGGACTGGACCTAATTCCTTGGATAACACTGATAGGACACACAATTCTTCTAGCAAAAGCCTACACCACTTTAGGGAAGATGATAGTCTTAAGGCACATGTTAAGCTATTAACTAGACAGATAGGAGACTTACAAGCCAGAGATAGCAAGACTATAGAACCCCATGAGTGTCCTGTATATGGTGAGACGAGGGGTACATATGGGGAATACTGCAACACTTTAGGGACATACCAAAAGCCCTATACACCATATCCAGACACCTATAATCCTAGTTGGCGGAACCATCTCAATGTTAGTTGGAGGCAGGAGTCTTATCAGCCTACCCAGACACCACAAACTATGAGTTACAGTACCCCACATTATTACACACCAATCATTCCTAGAAATTCTTTAAAGGATACCTGGCATGCATTTGTAGAGACCAGAGCAAAACCAATCAAAGGATTGAGTCGTTGATAGCTCAGGTAGCTGAAGACCAAAAGGAAATTTGGAGTCAAATCTCTAAATTGACTAATGTCCTGAGTGTATAAGAACAAGGAAAATTCTCATCTCAGGCTCAACCAAATCCACAAGGGCAACCCATAGCACAGGCTGATCATGAAGTATCCAGTATAAGAGGTGTTGATGTCAAAATCACTAGGAGCGGTAAAGATGTAGGAGTGCAGAATACCTCCAACATTATAGATGAACCCAATGATAGTGGTGCATATACCCCTCAGGAAGAACAAGTGCCACCTTTCCAAGTTAGATTACCTTTCTCACAAGCACTTAAGCCCACAGTGAGAGTTTCAGATCCAAATGTTGGAAAACAGTCACAGGGTGAGGATGAGTGTCATTACTCATACATGAAAGAAACAGTCCAGCCAGAAACAGCTTCTATACAACCTGAATTAAATCCTCCTGAACTAAAACTGGTCCCAAAGAATCGAAAAAGGAGGAAAATGAGAGTTAATGCTCAATTGAAGATGATACCTGTGAGGTTAAAAAGGAGATTGAGTGAATCTTTCCTTATGTGCAGTACCAAATTTCAGCCACCAGACCATGGAGGATTAGTGGATAAACTGCCACAGCTAGACAAGCATTCTCTCGCATGCCTTCATCAATACGCTCGATGGAAACCACCATGACAACTTAAGTGGTTAGGTCTGGCTGAAGACGTCAAACTTAGCGCTAGCAGGGAAGCAACATTTGCATCTGTATTTATTTTATTTTATTTATTTTATTTACTTTAGTTTTATATTATTGTGTGCGAACATGACCATGAGGAGAAATTATACCTTTGCACATAAGGTTCGTGTTTGTGTAGCGTTTGATAACGCGTTCGAACGGGACCAGACTTGATACATGATAAAATAAAGAAAATACTGCTGCGCGTTCGTGTAGCGTTTGTAAAACGTGTTTGAATGGTAAACAGAAGGTTCGTGTTCGTGTGGCGTTGATGACGCGTTGAACGGTACTAGACCTGATGCATGATAAGACTAAGAAAATACGTGTGCGTTTGAGTAGCGTCCGAAAATGCGTTCGAACGGTAAACAGAAGGTTCGCGTTCGTATAGCGTTCGAGAACGCGTTCGAACGGAACCAGACCTGATGCATGCAACACATACATAGACAAACAAATCCACAATGTAGGACCTCACGTGTCTGATTGAACTTATTCCCATCCAATCATGTGTACCTCGCCCGTCGCGGCAAAGCATCGTGGTAAAGGATTTTAACCCCTCGAAATAGAGGACCTTTAATCCAACTTACTAAGCCCATGTCCTAATAATACAATGCATATAAGAAATAAAGACAACAATATGGGACTTCGTATATCCGATTGAACACATCTCACATTCAACCGAATATACATCATCCGGCGCGACAAAGCATCGTGGTAAAGGATTTTAATCTCTCGAAATAGAGGACCTTTAATCGCACTTACTAAGCCCATGAGCTAATAACACAATGCATATAAGAGATAAAAAAAACAACAATATCGGAATTCGTATACCCGATTGAACACATCTCACATTCAACCGAATATACATCATCTGGTGCGGCAAAGCATCGTGGTAAAGGATTTTAACCCCTCGGAATAGAGTACCTTTAATCGCACTTACTAAGCCCATGCGTTTTACCTCATGATTACTCAAACAAATAACATGCAGAATTTAAATAGCGGATAATAAACAAATCAAACAACATAAAACAAAATATGCGCCGTTTGCTCAAGTGGTACGTGGAGTTGTATCCCAAGTACAGACCGCACTACCATCCATTTGGATTCGGCTACAAAATTTATGTCTGGGTTTCCATCCTATATACCACAAGAGGCGACACATTTTCCATTTTATTCAAAACCACAACATGCATCTATAAACAACTCTCATACGAAATAAATAATTAAAACAATTAAAAGATGAATAAAAATGAATACAAAAAGTGCCCTCAGGTCTAACCTTTTACGTCAACTTTCAGAAGTACCGTACACGGTCGTCGGAAGGGTGGATGCTCCGCAACTCCTCTGGTTCACTGGTTCAACGCTTTCTCTCCTGTTTCGCTGCTCAAACTACCGTTTTTGCTCCGTTTTGCTACTGTATTTGCTGCTGTTTTGCTGCTGTATTGCTTCTGTATTTCGGTCACTGTTTTTGGTGTTTTTAGGCTATTGTTTTGGATATTTTTTTAAAGGCTTTAAGTGCAGTTTTTTAGTTATTGTTTTAGGTGATTTGGGGGCTATTTTAAGGTGTTTAGGCTACTGTATGGGGGTGTGATTTTCGGTTAATGTAAGGGTTGTTTAGGGTGATCAGTTTCGGTGATGTAGAGGGAGGAGGGGAAGAGAGATTTCTTGTGTGAATTATGTGTGGTTGGCGTGAATGCTAGGGTTTTTCTTCTGTTATGTATGCGTGAGAGTGATGAGGAGAATGGAGATTTCTTGTGTGGATTATGTGTGAATCAGCCAGGAGAGGTGAAGGGTTGAGAAGTGGTTTCTTTTATAGACAAAGGCTAGGGCTTCTCCTTGCTTGACAAGGAAGAGATTTAGTGCATTAAAGGAGGATATGATTTGGTGTCATGCAAGGAAAGCCTAAGATTGATTGGGGGACAAAATTTGGCTAATTATGAAGTTAAAATATTTAATTTGTTTTGATTAGGCATACAATATTTGTTGATTGATTTTAATTAGGCATGATTTTATTTGATATTTATTTTAATTTGGTATGTGATTTTTAGATTTTATTTAATTCCCCATGTGTTAAATATGTGTTTTATTAATTTGGATGTGTTTTATGGCCTTTTGTGGGCTAATTGGGCTTGGGTGTGAGGCTAGCAGCAAAACCAGAAATACCGACACCGTTCGCACGCCGATTCGAACGGTACACGAACGCCCGCAATATGCTTGACGTTCGAACGTGGTAACGAACGCAGCACGAATGAAAACAGTGAACTTGTGAAATGAATCTGTTGACATGCTTATTCTGAATTTCCCCTTCCGATGTCCGTTTCCCGCGACTTCCCTGACTTAAAAGATAGTGTCTCCAAATGAGACTCATCATAGAGACTTATATGCAAAAATGCAGTGCCTACAGTCGCCCCCCACTTTGATGGGACTTGTGTAATGTGTAACAGTGACAATCCTATCAAAGTTATGCAATGCATTTTCACTTACCTGGCTCGCCAGTTGCCACTTGACTTGCCTGCTGTCTTGAACTGAGTTGATGATGCAGTGGACCTCGATCATGGGACGCATCCCAATAACTGCAACCGACAACGGAGGCCTCGACCTTGGGACGCATCCCAATACCACTGTCAAAAGGTGGGCCTCGACCCTGGGACGCATCCTGAAACTGATGATGTAGTGGACCTCGATCCTGGGACGCATCCCAATAGCTTCAACAGACAACGGGAGCCTCGACCCTGGGACGCATCCCAATACCGCTGACAAAAGGTGGGCCTCGACCTTGGGATGCATCCCGAAACTGATGATGCAGTGGACCTCGATCCTGGGATGCATCCCAATAACTGCAACTGGTATATGTGTTGAGGTGGGCCTCAACCCTGGGATGCATCCCCAAGACTGCTGCTAGTATTGATGTAGGCCTCGCCCCCTGGGACGCATCCCGAAACTGCTGCTGATATGTTCATGCTTCTAGTCAGCTTGTCTTCGTCGCCTTCTTTTTTCTTCTTCAAAACCTGCGAATACAAAACAAACACAAAACGAATGCCAAAATGTGTTACGTGTATACATGCATGAGTTTTCTTATCCAGTCGGGTTAGGCCTTCTGCCAAGTCTTCTCTTTCTCAGGCAAAATATTGCATCAATCTATCCACGTTGGTCAGCTCAGTAAACTCGTTACCTTCCAAGTCTGACAGTTTCACTGCCCCATTTCCCATTACTTTCTGCACTATGTAAGGTCCTTCCCAGTTAGGTCTGAACTTTCTTCTCGGATCTGTCATCGAAGACCTTGACTGCTTAAGTACCAAATCACCATTTTTTATCTTAGTAGGGCGCACCTTCTTGTTGAATGCCTGAGCCAACCTCTTCTGATATATCTGCATTTGATGCAAGGACTTCATTCTCTTTTCATCCAGCAGTCCTAACTGATCAAACCTCTGTGCGGCCCATTCTTGTTCAGGTAACTCTGTTTCTGCTAATACCCTCATAGACTGTATTTCTACTTCCACTGGCAATACTGCTTCCATTCCATAGACTAGAGAAAAAGGTGTGGCCCATGTTGCTGTTCTTACTGACGTTCTGTACCCCCCACAAGGTATACGGTAGCTTATCTGCCAAATCTCTGTAGCTTTCTGTCATCTTGGTGAGAATCGTCTTTATAGTTTTATTGGCTGCCTCAACTGCCCCATTTGCCTGCGGCATGTACGGTGATGACTTATGATGGCCTATCCTGTATTTCTGTAGCATTGCCTTTGTTTCCCCTGAAACTGAACTCCGTTATCTGTAACCACATGGTGCGGCATACCATACCGACAAATGAGATTCCGAGCTATAAACTTTGCCATCTGTTTCGCTGTAACATTGCGGAATGACTCGGCTTCCACCCACTTTGAGAAATAGTCTATTGCCACTACTATGAAGCAATGCCCATTCGATGCATTTGGTCGAATCTCTCCAATCATATAAATTCCCCATGCTGAGAAAGGCCACGGATCTGACAACCCGTGCAACTCTGTGTGTGGCAAATGATTCAAATTACCGTGTGCTTGACAATCATGACAATGCTTTACAATCTTCGCGCAGTCTATCTCCATGGTTGACCAGTAAAAACCCTGTCTCACTATCTTGCGGGACAGATTCAACCCGTTCATGTACGGACCACATACCCCGGCGTGTACTTCTTCCATTACCTGCTGAGCCTCTTCTTTTCTCAAACATTTCAACTGAATACCGTTTGCTTGCCTCTTGTACAGTTCCCCTTTCAAAATCACATATTGGGAAGCTAATTTCTGAATGGCTAATCTGTCTTTTCTGCCTGCTCCCTCCGGGAGTTCCCCGTGTTCCAGATACCTTTGAATGTCATGATACCAAGGTTTACCATCGTTGATTTCCATTTCCAGGACTATTTCTATCTTATGAACGGGTCTATTTGCTGTTGTCAGTACCAACGGTCTCATTACCAACTTCTCTGGATTTTCCCAAGTTGCTGCAAGTGTAGCTAATGCATCAGCCATCTGATTCTCTTCTCGCGGCAAGTGCTGAAACTTACAATCGGGGATAACTTGTGCCAACTTCCTGAGGTGAAAAAGGTAAGGTTTCAACCATTCTTCTTTCAATTCCCATTCTCCTCTCATCTGCTGAACTACCAACATAGAATCTCCGAAGACTTCCACACTCTCAGCCTTCAAATCTATCAACGCAGTCAAACCAAAAGCACATGATTCATACTCGGCCATGTTGTTAGTTACTCTGAACGTCAACCTCTTGGCCAAAGGCAAAGTCTCTCATTCGAGGGTCACTATCACGATCCCAATTCCGGCTCCTTTGAAATTCACTGCTCCGTCAAAGTACATTTTCCATCCCTGAACTGCTATTGCTCGGATCTCTTCATCTGGAAATTCAAACTTGTACTGATCCCCTTCAATAGGTTGCAATGCCAGAAACTCTACTACGGCTCGCCCCTTGATCACTTTAGAAATGAGGTACTCAATGTCAAACTCTGTCAGCAACACTAACCATATGCCCAATTTTCCCACTAGCGAAGGCACTGAATGCAAGTATTATAAAGGATTCTCCTTTACCACTACCTGGATCTTGTAAGATTGGAAGTAATGCCGCAATTTTCTGGATGCCCATACTACTGCCAAAAAGATCTTCTCTACTTCTTGATAGCGGGCTTCATACGGAAGCATTTTCTTACTGAGATAGTAGACTGCATGCTCTACCCCGGTCTCATCTGCATGTACCATCATTGCCCCCGGTGCTTCTGATTCTATAGCTAAATATAGTACCAAGGGTCTGCCCGGTCTTAGAGGTTTCAAAACAGTAGGCTTTACCAAGTATTCTCTGATCTTGTCGAAAGCTGACTGACACTGCTCATTCCATTTCATTGGTTGGTCCTTTCTCAACAGTCTGAAGATAGGCTCACATACTAACGTCAACTTGGCGATGAACCGACTGATATACTGAATCTTCCCAGGAATGCTCTAACCTCTTTCTATGTCTTCGGTGCCGGCATTTCAGTAATTGCCTTGATTTTCTCAGAATCTACTTCTATTCATCCCATTCCCACTGTATGTCCCAGCAATTTTCCTGATGTTACCCCAAACACACATTTCTTGGGATTCAGCCGCAAGTTGTATTTGTCAACCCTTTGAAGGAACTTCTCAAGTGCTTCTATATGCCCAATTCTTGTTTCTGATTTCACCATCATATCATCCACATAGACTTCAATCTCTTTGTGCATCAAGTCATGGAATAGTGTAGTGGACATCCGCTGATAAGTGGCTCCAACATTCTTGAGCCCAAACGACATTACCTTGTAATAATAGGTACCACATTCTGTGACGAAGGCAGTTTTGTACTTGTCTTCCTCAGCCATAAGAACCTGATTATACTCTGAAAATCCATCTGCAAATGAATACATGGCAGATAAAGCTGCACTATCAACTAGTACATCAATATGAGGTAGAGGAAAATCATCTTTCGGACAAGCCTTGTTGAGATATCTGTAATCCACACACATTCTGACTTTCCCGTCTTTCTTCGGTATTGGCACAACATTTGCTAACCATTCGGGATACTTTACCACTTCCAGGAACCCCACATCTATCTGTTTCTTAACCTCTTCTCTGACCTTCTCGGCCCACTCAGATATCATCTGTCGAAGTTTCTGTTTCACTGGCTTCATATTCGGATGAGTTGGTATTGTGTGCTAGGCAATGCTTCTGTCTACCCCAGGCATGTCCTCATAGGACCAAGCAAACACTTTGGCATATCTGACCAATACTTCTTCTAATTTCTCCCGCTCTTCAGCGGTAACTTCACTTGCAATCAGAATTTCCTTAGGATTCTCAGGCGTGCCTAAGTTAAATGCATTCGTTCTGGTGGAGCTGATATCAAATATACTCAAGCCATGCAAGCTAGAGGGAAAAGACTCGGGAAAATAAGCAAAATGATTGTCTTTATTGCTAATAAATGCGGGAGTACACTCAAATAAATCAGGAAGATAAATGTCTTCATCATCGGCAGACACTTCATCCTCCGTAACCAGGTTCTTCTCAGACTTCTTATCCTCTTCGAGAGTCAGGCTCTCCAACTTCATCAATTCTTCTTCTAAATTCTCTTCCTCCACAGCTTCCTCGGTCAGCGGCTTCTTACCCAACATATCCTAAAAGATCTCAAATCCAGGCACCACAATCCCATTAACTTATATTGGTTCGTTCTCACCTTGATACCCCGAAGCCTTCACAAATCATTCCATCAATTTCAGCCCTTTCTTTTTAACCTTCGGCTTTCCTCATCAGATTTGTACCCCAAACCCCTCCGAGTAGTCTGTCCTCAAAGTCTGGCAATTTTGAACCCTTACCCGGCTCGAACTTCATTTTTCCCATGATCCTAGCTACCTTAGGATCCACCCATTCTTCAAAAGTTGCCGACACTTGGAACCTCGTTAAAGGTTGTATTTCCAAAGCAGCCACAACATTGTCTACCTCAGCTCGGATGGTGATAATTTCTCCCCCATATGGGAATTTAATCATCTGATGCAGAGTGGAGGGCACGCCCCCAAGCTTATGAAACCAAGGCCTTCCCAACAATAAGGCAAAAGTGGCTGGGATATCCAGCACTGTGAACTCAACTTCGTCCTCAATAGGACCAACCTTGACCGCTGCTACAAATGTACCCTCAACTCCTCGCTTATTGTCATCATAAGCCTTGATAGTCATACTAGAGGGATCCAGATCTGTTGTTTTTAGACCTAGCTTGGCCAAAATCTTCGACGGGCATACATTAATGGATGAGCCGTCATCCACCATCACACAAGAGGTCATTTTACCCCTCACTTCAGCTCTGATATAAAAAAATCTCCCCTCAGCTGGGAGTTCTTCCTCAGAAAAAAATGATTGCCTGCAAAGCCTCATTTTACACTGACCCAAAAAACATTGCGGGGTTGGCATCTTCCGTTACCACTATCTTGCTTAAGGCCTCAACCATGGCCCGCCTGTGCTCATGAGATGCACACAATAAATCCCAGATACTTACTTGTACTCGGGTTTTCCTCAACTGCTGCAGCACTACATCTCCCTCGGCATTTTCTGTATTCTCAGCCACTTCTCTGCCCTCTGATAACACTCCTTTACCCTTCTCACTTCTTCTTCATCAATACTGGAGAAGTCCTCCCAGAAATTCTGCCCCCGTTTTGTCTCATCTTCACTGTTACTATCCCAAATTCCAAGGCAATAGGCTTGATGGTCAAAGGATTTGAAGACAAGGCTTTCGGGTAGGCCAGAGTTTATCATATAGGTTGGTGGGGGGATGACCGGCGTAAACACACACGTATAACGCAAGCGTATGTATCGTTCAAGTAGTATAAAAAGTATCGATCCCACGAGGACTTAATACCTAAGCTATTAATTTATGAGGTCAAATGATTACTAGCATCTAACAGGTTGATTGATTGATTTGAAATGGTGACGATTCTAAATTTAAAAGCAAGTAAATAAAATTGTCAAAAGTAGGTTTTAAGAAAATTCAATATTAAAAAACTATCTAGGGTTGTGATTTCTTTTAATATCATTTTAAAGATGAAGTGGTTATCTTAAAGTTGGGTAATATATTGATTTATTAACCTGGAACACTAAATTATGTAAAAGCCTCTTCCGATGGTCAATTACAAATACCTAGTATAATCCAATTGAACCATATGTCTATGTCAACCAAATTACCTAGATTTATTAAGATAAAGTTTCAATTAAGGCTACCTCCACCCGACATGTATATTCCTATCCTGTAAGGAAATCTATTAAAGGGTTATATATCCACAAGGAAGATCGTGGGCTATTGTGTCAGAGGTTTTAAACTTAAAATCCCTATGTCTAGTTCATTTTAAGTTTACCTAGTCAATTTTATTAGTGGCCAGTTAATAAAAAGCATTAAGATTAAGACTCAATAAATAAATCTTTATATTACACAAACTTTAATTTAACCCCATATAAACTAGTGATATTAAAAGTCATCACAACCCCAGATAACTAATTTAGTTATCACACATAACTATGACTTGTAAAAACTTGAAAATAAAGACAGAAGAAAGAAAAATGCGGTGAAGTAAATACTGAAAAGTAAATTACAATAAAAAAATGCTAAGGTAAAATGAATTACTTTTACTACTACAAATTTAGATATCTCCCATAAAATAATATATAAACTTGTGATAATATTACCAACCGACCAATCTGGCGGTATCCTGATTAAGTCAAATTAAGTCCAACCAGCCATTAAGGCGGTAATATTTGTCCATAAACCAGCCATAAAGGCGGAACCAAAATTAAATTACCAACCGACCAATCTGGCGGTATCCTTGATTAGTCAGGTTTAAATCAGATTAAAATTAAATTACCAACCGACCAATATAGCGGTATCCTTTTTAAGTCAAATTTTAAATAGTGAATATATGATTTTTAAGGGAGATTAATCTAAATAGCAATAGTAAAAGAATTACCTTTCACCCTAGCTGGGGAAGTTACCTCCTCATGGTGAATAGTAAAAACTGTAAAAAGTAAGAAAGTAAATTACTATTATTACAGAACGTAATTAAAATTATTACAAAACTAAAAACTAAAAATTAAAAGAAACTAGAGAGAGAAACCCATTCTTTACATCAAAGAGATGAGAGAGAGCGGTGCCTCAAAAACTGAAATCTCGAGCTCAATTTATAGACCCCGGTAGGCTTCCAGCGTCGCGATGCCAAGGGCTTTGGCGTCGCGACGCCAGCTTCTGTCGACGTGGCTTGCTAAGGCTTTGACACGTGGCAATTCAGATAAGAAGATAAGGCGACACGTGGCGAGGCGGCTAAGAGCTCAATTATTATGCTGACGTGGCGCTGACGTGTCAAGGCGGCTGAGAGCAATTGTCGACACCGTAGGATTGCGACACGTGTCACGCTGTGATTGGCTGATGATGACGTGGCATGTTGACTCCGTTGACCGGATGACGTGGCATGACGCGTGGCAGAGTTGACTCGTTGACCGGATGACGTGGCGACACGTATGATGACAAGTGGCACACATGGAAATAGTAATTGTTGGCACCGTAGGATGATGACATGTGGCACAGCGCACGTTAGCAGATCGGCTGTGATGGTGACACGTGGCACGGTGCACGTTAGCAAAGTCAAACTTCTCAAATTATGACCCGTTGACCCGTCGCACGTTAGCAGCTCTGGTACACATTAGGCTTCACGACGCCAAGGGCTTGCGCTTCGCGACGCGCCTAAATTACCAAAATACCCTTTTTCTAATTTTCACTTTTTTGGTCCAAATCACCTCCAGAATGTCCTGAAACTTTATTTATCTACAAAATAACACAAAACACATCAAAATATTCACAAAACTCAAGAAACTATACAAAATATTAGGTTAAATGAGTGGGAAAGTGATAGATTTACCACTCATCAACACCCCCAAACCTAACATTTTGCTAGTCCTCGAGCAAAACACAAAATAAAATAGCATTTTAACTAAGCCACTTTCGTAGGGATCACGGTTGCATTTAGCATATGCAACAAGCCTTTAAAAAACCCTAGGTGTCCCTAGTGGACGAGTTTAGTCTCGTGAGGGTTACAGCAATGATACCCACAAACATTTTACAAAAGTAAAAAGGTTGTAAAACTAATGCACACAAAAAGCAAAACAAGCGAAAAGAGAATAAATATGTTAGTGACTAATCAGGTGAAACTTCTACTTCAAGTTACTAGTTGTTTTGTTTCTTTCTAAATTACTGAATAAGTAAATTCTCCGATTATATTTGTCATTCTTCATATACACAGCCAACATAATATTAAACAACTCATTTTTTCCCACAACAGTCATAAGTGCAGTTGATAAGAGAGTAATATTTTTGTCCTAAAGTTTTATCAGAATTCACACCTTTTTGCTTCAATGGAATAATTTTTCTCATTTTTCTGATTTTTTTTCTTTGATTTTTCTCTATTTTTATTTTATATACAATATCTTCCATCTATGTAGCGAGTGTTGGGTCGGTGGCTCCCAAACCAGTTGGCTTTAGGGCACCAGGTGTTAAGATACCCCTACCCTACGGACTTAATTACTCAGACTTCAGATATATATTTTTGCAACATCTTTGATCCATGTAGCGAGCTTTGGGCTAGTGACTCCCAAACCAGTTGGTTTTAGGGCACTAGGTGTTAAAACACCCTTACAGACTTAATAACTCGGATCTCAGATTTTTTTTTACTCCATCACTTTTTTGAGATGCTTCCTCCGATTAAACTAGAGCACTGAATATTACAAACTTTTCAATTTTAGCTCATGTCCGTATGTTTCCATGTATGTTGATAATACCTGCCAACTGAGCATATGAAGATCCATTTTAGTCAATTTTATGGAGAATTTACAAATTAAATAATTTAAAAGGAAATAAACAAAAATTAACTTGTTTCGAAATAGGTTTGAGATACGTCTCAGGAGTGAAAACTCCTTACTCAGCCATTTCTTACCAAATTCACCTTTTAGAGTCAAAATAAAAACACAAAACACAAAATATTTTTGTAATTTTTAAAAATTTTCAAATTTTTTTGTATTTTTCGAAAAATTTTGGACTAAAAATAAAAACAACACACAAAAAAAACCAAGGTACTGATCAACAACTATTTCCCTCCCCCCAAACCTAAATGAGACATTGTCCCCAATGTCTTAAACAGTAAAAGGAGAGTTAAGAAGGTCGTACCTGGTTAGCTGAAAATCGATAGGAAATTAAAGGTTAAGATCCAGATTAACACGACGCCTCTTACCACGATCGTCCTCGGACCAATTTATCTTTGAAAGGATAGGGTCAACTCGTGGTTCATAGCTATGAGTTGGTCTATTAGATCGGAGCAGTTCTGGCAGTAAAGAGAAGTTCTTTTAAAGGTTTTGACACGAACCCATTTCTCCCATCGAAGCATCATCAGAACACACAAGAAAATCATAAAATCCATCAACGTTGAGCAGTCCAATTGGTTTCTGGTGTATGTTCAGGTTCGCCCAAGATAGCACAATAAAAATTTCCTCCAATGTACCCAAGCCACCTGGCAAAGCAATAAAAGCATCAGCACGGTTAATCATTTCTATCAATCGTTCAGACATACCTGGCACGATTAGTTCCTCTCTGTTTGATGGTTCAATAAGATTTGCCTCTGCCAAGGGTTTTGGAATGATTCCCAAAACGTGACTGCCTTCTTCCTGTACCGCCTTTGAAACGATCCCCATAAGTCCAAGATTTCCTCCGCCATATATTAAGTGCATATTCCTTGTAGCTAAGACTCGACCCAATTCCTCAGCTGCTTCTACGTATTGTGGTTTAGTTCCAACACTACTACCGCAAAACACATCGATGTTTTCAACTCGTCTTCTTGAAGTGGCTTCCATGTTTTACTCTGGATGTCCTTCAAAAGTGCAATGGTGAGTTGAATTTATAACACCTGAAAAAGGTGAGTAAAATAATAGCACTAGTACCTGCCAAATGACAATTATTAGTTAAACAAATCGTGATAGTCAAAAAGGTCTGGATCATGTCGGAGAAAATAAAAGAAAACAACAAAACAAATTACAATTATTAGGAAAAGACAAAGAGATATAATATTTACAAGAAAAGTAGCGGCTTGATCGACGTCTATGCGTCAGGGACAAGATTCCCATCTAATTTTCTATAAATTGGCAAACAGGTTCTTTTTTGATTCAGATTCCCGAGACTTAACAGTTTTCTTTCTTTTGAAATTGTGTATGTAATTTGCGAAAGGCTATGTGAACATATCCCTGGGATGCGTCTCAAGAGTCGAAGATATATCATCTAAAGACTCCTTACTCTCAAGCCACCCCTAATGAATTTAATTTTGTCTTCGCGATTATCAGACACCATTCCTAAAGAACGACAACGAGTATTGCAATTCCAACGTGCACATTTATAACAAACACCATTTGTTTAGCTCTACGTTTCTTTCTTTGCAAAGGTGCTTCTTCCAAAACCAGGCAGATTTTTAATAAAAGAGTCAAAAGACTCACCTGCCATTCGGACTCGTGCTTCAATTACCCAACTAATGTCATTAGGAACATCGTGAATTGTCAGTAACCTCATCCGTTCCAAGCGAGCTTTGTAGACTTTCATCAGAGATTTTTGAGGGAGAGAAGGAAATTGCTTGTGAAGATTTGCGAGAGTTCTTCCATCTTGAAATGTCTTAATCTGCAAAAACTAAACACACAAAAATAAATCACACCAAATCACAATATATACAAAAATTGCATGGGTTGCCTCCCTGCGAGCGCTAAGTTTTAAGTCGTCAGCTAGACGTGACTGCCTTAACGTTATGCTGGATCTGAAAGTGTGACACTTTCATTTTGTCGCTCAAATGATCTCCCCAGCAGTGCTTGACACGCTGACTATTAACTTTGATGTGTTGTTGGTGTTAGGATCCAGTAACTCAACATCTCCATAAGGTAAAACCTGAGTGATCATAAATGGACCTGACCACCTAGATTTCAATTTTCCAGGGAAAAGTTTCAACCTCGAGTTGTACAACAACATCTGCTGCCTTGGTTCCAACTGTCTGTGAATTTTTTTCGGTCATGCCATTTTTTAGTCTTTTCCTTGTACAATTTGGCATTCTCATAAGCCTGTAGGCGAAATTCCTCCAATTCGTTGAGTTGTGAAGTCTTTTCTCTCCTGCAGCTTGTGAATCAAAATTCAACTTCGTCAGTGCCCCGTACGCCTTATGTTCAAGCTCAACTGGTAGATGGCACGCTTTCCCAAACACCAATCGATATGGGGACATACCAATGGGTGTCTTGTAAGCTGTCCGGTGGGCCCATAATGCATCATCTAGTTTTGTTGACCGGTCCCTTGTTGATCCAACGGTTCTTCTAAGGTTTCTTTGATTTCCCTGTTTGAAACCTCAACCTGTCCATTTGACTGTGGATGGTAAGCTGTGGCAACCTTGTGAGTAACTCCGTATTTGGATAGGAGTGCATCAAAGTATCTGTTGCAGAAATGAGAGCCACCATCACTGATAATTGCCCGAGGTGTTCCAAACCGAGTGAAAATATTCTTTTTCAGGAATTTGATCACCACTTTTGAATCATTGGATGGCAGTGCAATTGCTTCGACCCATTTGGAAACATAGTCAACAGGAACCAGGATGTACAAGTTTCCGAATGATGGAACAAAGGGTCCCATGAAATCAATACCCTATACATCGAATATTTCCATTTCTAGAATGTTTTGCAACGGTCCTTCGTTTCTCCTTGAAATATTTCCCATTCCTGGCACCTGTCACATTGAAAAGCAAAAAGATAAGCATCTTTAAAAAGAGTGGGCCGGAACAAACCTGATTGTAGGACTTTGGCTGCAGTTTTGTTTCCGCTGAAGTGTCCGCCATATGGTGATGAATGACAGTGCTGCAAAACACTGTTGATTTCCTCATGTGGAACACATCGTCTCAGTAGTTGATCAGCACAGTGTTTGAACAGGTATTGTTCATCCCAGACACAGTGTTTGACTTTTTTGAAGAACTTCTTCCGTTGCTGAGTTGTCCATTCCAACGGCCATTTTCCTGACACAATGTAGTTGACATAGTTAGCATACCAATGGACTTCCTGTTGTTTCATGGCAAACAACTGTTCATCTGGAAAAGTTTCTTTGATTGACAGATCTTTGTCAGCTGTTTCTCCATTCTCGAGCCTCGATAGATGATCTGCCACCTGATTCTCTGTCTCTTTCCTGTCTTTGATCTCCACGTCGAATTCTTGCAGAAGAAGTATCCAACGGATCAATCTGGGTTTGGCATCTTTCTTTGTGATCAGATATTTGATTGCTGAATGATCTGTGTAGACCACCACTTTGGGACCTAGCAGATAGGAACATAATTTTTCAAAAGCGTACACAACTGCGAGCAACTCCTTTTCGGTGGTTGTATAGTTGAGTTGAGCTTCATTCAAAGTTCTGCTGGAATAATAAATGGTGTGGAAAATCTTTGCTTTACGTTGTCCCAAACTGCACCTACAACAAAATCACTAGCATCGCACATTATTTCAAATGGAAGGGTCCAGTCTGGTGCCTCTATGATGGGGGCAGAGACCAACTTCTGTTTTAAGATCTCAAAAGCTTCCTGGCATTCTTTGGTGAAGTTGAAAGGCACATCCTTTTCCAGAAGATTGCACAGAGGTTTTGTAATTTTGGAAAAGTCTTTGATAAATCTCCTGTAAAAACCTGCATGTCCAAGAAAACTTCGATACCTTTTACTGATGTTGGTGGAGGTAGTTTTTCAATTGTCTCTATTTTTGCTTTGTCTACCTCAATCCTCTTTTGTGAGATCCGGTTGTCCAAGAACAATGCCTTCCTGCACCATGAAATGGCATTTCTCCCAGTTGAGTACCAGGTTTTATCTTCGCACCTTTGTAACACTTGTTCCAAATTTTGCAAACAATGGTCAAAAGAATCTCCAAAAACAGAAAAGTCATCCATAAAAACCTCCATACGCTGCTCCAGCATGTCTGAGAATATGGCCATCATGCAACGTGGAATGTGGCAGGGGCATTACATAATCCAAATGGCATCTGCGGAAAGCAAAAGTACCATAGGGACATGTAAATGTGGTTTTCTCATGATCTTCTGGGGTGATGGAAATCTGATTGTACCCTGAATTTCCGTCCAGAAAGCAATAGAACTCATGTTCCTGCCAGTCTGTCTAACATCTGGTCAATGAATGGTAGCGGAAAATGGTCTTTTCTCGTGGCTTTGTTCAGTTTCCTATAGTCTATGCATACTCTCCATCCAGTCACTCTTCTTGTTGGGATTAGCTCATTCTTTTCATTGGTAATCACAGTAATTCCTCCTTTCTTTGGTACACACTGCATATGACTCACCCAACTGCTGTCTGAGATGGGGTAAATGATGCCAGCATCTAACCATTTGATGATTTCTTTCTTTACGACTTCCTTCATGATTAGATTGAGTCTCCGGTTATGTTCCACTGTGGGTTTGTACTCATCGTTCATCAGGATCTTGTGCATGCAAAATGATGGACTAATACCTCGAATGTCTGCTATAGTCCAGACAATGGCTTTATTGTGCTCTCGTAACACTCTCAGCAACTTTTCTTCCTGCTAAAATGTTAGTGAAGAAGAAATAATAACAGGTAATTCATAAGAGTTTCCAAGAAATGCATACCTGAGATGACTCGGAAGAAACTTCAGCTCCAACTGTGGTGGTTCTTCAATCGAGGGCTTGATTCGATATTTCCTTGGCAGTTCCAAGCTTTCAACTGGTGGTGTTGCTTTGAATCGGAATGGTTTGTCAAGGTAGTTGATACATTCCAGGATTTCAGCATCTAACTCGCTATCAGTCATGTTAGTGATGCAAGCTTCAAGTGTATCTGTGGGATTTGGCTCAGTATTTTGAACGATATTATCAACAACATCAACTCTGAAGCATTCTTCTTCCTTTTCATCGCTCGGGAATTTCATGGCTTTGAAAACATTAAAGGTCACTTCTTGGTCCTGCACTTTCATGGTCAGTTCTCATTTTTGCTCATCAATCACAGTTTTACATGTAGCCAAGAATGGTCTCCCAAGAATGATAGATGTATTATTTCTTGTCTTCTTCCATGTCAAGGATGATGAAATCTGCTGGGAGAATTAGTTTGTCTACTTTCACCAGTACATCTTCAACAACACCTCTTGGAAATGCGAGCATTCTGTCAGCAAGTTGCAATGAAACTGAGGTAGGCATTGCTTCTCCAATCTGTAGTTTCCCGTAAATAGAAAAAGGCATCAAGTTAACAATGGCTACTAAATCACATAAAGACTTACCGATATAATGTTCTCCAATGGTGCATGGAACTGTGAAACTACCAGGATCTTTCAACTTTGGGGGAAGTTTCCTCTGAATAATGGCGCTGCATTCTTCCGTTAATGCTACTGTTTCGTAGTCTCCCAATCTCCGTTTTCGTGAAAGAATGTCTTTCATGAATTTGACATAACTGGGCATTTCTTCCAAGGCTTCTACAAATGGGATGTTGATGTGCAGCTTTTTTAAAACCTCCAGGAATCGAGCAAACTGCTTGTCCAGTTTGTTTTTCTGAAGACGCTGAGGAAAAGGTGGAGGTGGAATGATTCTTTCTCGTTCTTTTTCCTTTGCTTCTTTTTCCTCCATCTGTTGCTCTGCTTCTTTTGGAACATCTTCAATGGTTGCCTTGATTCCAACATCTTTGTTGATTTCATACCACTTTTCAACATCTTTGGCGAGACCGTTTTCAACTGATCTATCCGGGATACCTCGCTATCGGATGTATTCATATCTTTTACAGGTCTTTTAGTGAGTCTTCCCTCTTTTCTAACCCAACAGGAATCTATGATGTCTTTTATAGACATGGTGGGTATTAACATGATATATGTATGCATGAGATGAATGAGATACATGCGATACAAGGAATATATTAATTCATTTAAAATTTTCACACAAATCGGCCCATCGTCATTATAAAAGATTTTGGGCTAACTGTCAGAGGAGTGAACTCGTCCCAGTTTAAATAGCCCAACAAGTTCACATCTTATGGCAAGAAGTCCAACCGTATCCAAATGGTAATGTTCCTAAACACAAACATATAATGGCCCATTGGCGTTTTAGAAGCTTTTGGTCCAATCATCATAAGATACGTTCTTATCCCAGTTTAAATGGCCCAACAAGCCCATACCTCATGACAAAAGGTCCGAATGGAGCCAAACGATAATGTTCCCAAACACAAGCATACATAGATAATTTCTACACAGTGGCCCATCAATATTTCAGAAGCTTTTGGCCCAAATTGTCATAGGATACGAACTTGTCCCAGTTTAAATGGCCCAATTCTGACAAGAATTCCAACTGCATCCAAATGAGGATGGTCCATAAGCACAAGGAAATAGTCTCTATAAGCCATACAACCCCGGTCTACGTGTGGGTTTGCGGGAGTGTAAACAAAAACTCTCGCTGGCGAAGGATTGACCACAACTAGGTCTCCTCACTCAATGGTTCGAGCAACCAAGTGAGCGTACCTTTTTTATACCTTACAGTACGTGCCAACGAGTTATGGTGTGTGACTGACTGTCAGATGGATTTCCCATTGTAGATTCCCCAGAGGGAGGGTGGAGCGAGGATCTCTTAAGTACCCTAGCCTCTTAGGCTCTTATCGCTTGATGACAGGAATAAACAATGAGTCCTCCAAATTAGTCCATCACAATAGGCTACGAGTAGATGATTATCTAGGTGCCTTCACAGCTTTTCCTTATAGAAAGGTAGTGAATGAAGGAAGACACCAAACCATTACCCACTTTTAAAGAATGCCTTTGATTAAACCCCTTTTAACCCATAGTAGACACAGTCAATTAAAACACAAATCATAATATTACAAGACATTATTTCGGGGCCGATTCTCTATCCCCAGTGGAGTCGCCAGACTGTGGGAACACAGAAACTGGGCGACGCATGCTGTTCCGGGCTCGTGGCCCGGTTGGGAGTACGGAGTAGCCCACGGGGGACTAAACCAGAGAATGATGGAGTCGCCACCCGGTGTGAACCAGGATAAAGATTTAAGGCCGCACTCACCCCTCGCAAGGAAAGACCTCAAACCATTGGGTTCAGAATGGTCTCTTACTTATGCCACTTGTAATAAAATGATTTGTGCAATAATACAACCAAGCCTAAGCAACATTTATTTCCAAGGATAATTTACTCCTAATTTCGCGTGCATAAATACAAGGCTCATATCTAAGTTTGCATATAACCTATGTCCGGATTTGCATACAACCTATTTGCATTTAATCTATGTCCCAATTTGCATACAACCTATTTGCATATAATCTATGTCCAAATTTGCATACAACATATTTCCATTTAATCTATGTCCCATTTGCATACAACCTATTTGCATATAATCTATGTCTGAATTTGCTTGCATAAAGGTAAATTAACATACGGCAAGCATACAACTTAATAGCCACATTGTACTCATACATGTGGGGAATGCAGATAAATGGCAATTGTACAATCACGCATAATAAAGAGAAGCAATCAGGTTAGTAATACAAAGGGATAACTAATAGGGGCAATTATTCATAAAATATGATGAAAAAGACTCAGTTCAGTGTGTGCGCGTTCGTGTAGCGTTCGTAAATGCGTTCGAACCCTAAACAGAAGGTTTGTGTTCGTGTAGCATTTGATAACGCGTTTGAATGAGACCAGACCTGATACATGATAAAACAAAGAAAATACGTGCGCGTTCGTGTAGCGTTTGTAAAACGCGTTCGAACGGCAAACAGAAGGTTCGCGTTCGTGTGGCGTTTGATGACGCGTTCGAACGGGACCAGACCTGATGCATGATAAGACTAAGAAAATGCGTGCACATTCGAGTAGCGTCCAAAAATGCGTTCGAACGGTAAACAGAAGGTTCGCGTTCGTATAGCGTTCGAGAACGCGTTCGAACGGAACCAGACCTGATGCATGCAACACATACATAGACAAACAAATCCACAATGCAGGACCTCACGTGTCCGATTGAACTCATTCCCATCCAATCATGTGTACCTCGCCCGGCGCGGCAAAGCATCGTGGTAAAGGATTTTAAACCCTCGAAATAGAGGACCTTTAATCCGACTTACTAAGCCCATGCTCTAATAATACAATGCATATAAGAAATAAAGACAACAATATTGGACTTCGTATACCCGATTGAACACATCTCACATTCAACCGAATATACATCATCTGGTGCGGCAAAGCATCATGGTAAAGGATTTTAACCCCTCGAAATAGAGGACCTTTAATCACACTTACTAAGCCCATGCGCTAATAACACAATGCATATAATAGATAAAAAAACAACAATATCGGACTTCGTATACCCGATTGAACACATCTCACATTCAACCGAATATACATCATCCGGCGCGGTAAAGCATTGTGGTAAAAGATTTTAACCCCTCGGAATAGAGGACCTTTAATCGCACTTACTAAGCCCATGCGCTTTACCTCATGATTACTCAAACAAATAACATGCAGAATTTAAATAGCGGATAATAGACGAATCAAACAACATAAAACAAAATATGCGCCGTTTGCTCAAGTGGTACGTGGAGTTGTATCCCAAGTACAGACCACACTACCGTCCAATCGGATTCGGTTACGAAATTTATGTCTGGATTTCCATTCTATATACCACAAGAGGCGACACATTTTCCATTTTATTCAAAACCACAACATGTATCCATAAACGACTCTCATACGAAATAAAAAATTAAAACAATTAAAAGATGAATAAAAATGAATACAAAAAGTGCCCTCAGGTCTAACCTTTTACGTCGACTTTCAGAAGTACCGTACATGCTCGTCGGAAGGGTAGATGCTCCGCAACTCCTCCGGTTCACTAGTTCAACGCTTTCTCTCACTGTTTCGCTGCTCAAGCTACCGTTTCCGTTTCGCTACTGTATTTGCTGTTGTTTTGCTGATGTATTGTTGCTGTATTTCAGTCACTGTTTTTGGTGTTTTTAGGCTGCTGTTTTGGATTTTTTTTAAAGGCTTTAATTGTAGTTTTTTAGTTATTGTTTTAGGTGATTTGGGGTCTGTTTTAAGGTGTTTAGGCTAATGTATGGGGGTGTGATTTTCGGTTAATGTAAGGGTTGTTTAGGGTGATCAGTTTCGGTGATGTAGATGGAGGAGGGGAAGAGAGATTTCTTGTGTGAATTATGTGTGGTTGGCGTGAATGCTAGGATTTTTCTTCTGTTATGTATGCATGAGAGTGAGGAGGAGAAGGGAGATTTCGTGTGTGGATTATGTGTGAATCAGCCATGAGAGGTGAAGGGTTGAGAAATGGTTTCTTTTACAGACAAAGGCTAGGGCTTATCCTTGCTTGACAAGGAAGGGATTTGGTGCATTAAAGGAGGATATGATTTGGTGTCATGCAAGGAAAGCTAAGATTGATTGGGGGACAAAATTTGGCTAATTAAGGAAGTTAAAATATTTAATTTGTTTTGATTAGGCATACAATATTTGTTGATTGATTTTAATTAGGCATGATTTTATTTGATATTTATTTTAATTTGGTATGTGATTTTTATATTTTATTTAATTCCCTATGTGTTAAATATGTGTTTTATTAATTTGGATGTGTTTTATGGGCTTTGGTGGGCTAATTGGGCTTAGGTGTGAGGCTAGTGGAAAAACCAGAAATACCGACACCGTTCGAACACCGATTCGAACGATACACGAACGCCCGCAATCTGCTTGACATTCGAACATGGTAACGAACGCAGCACGAACGAAAACAGTGAACTTGTGAAATGAATCTGATGACATGCTTATTCTGAATTTCCCCTTCCAACGTCCGTTTCCCGCGACTTAAAAGGTAGTGTCTCCAAATGAGACTCATCATATGGACTTATATGCAAAAATGCAGAGCCTACAGTGAGGTTGGTGTATCAGTCCCGACCAATAGCTACGTATTTTGGGGGTATGGTCTGTTATGTAGCTGAGAACATTTTATATAGATATGGAGTTCACTCCTTCTTGCGAGAAGTGGATGAGTATCTTTCTGAAGGGTTGATTCGGTACTTGAACGATTAGAGCGCTCAAGTCTTTCTATTACGAATAGAAATATTAAAATTCATAATGGTTATGAATAAATCATTTATTAGAGAATCAATGATACTTAAGGTAAAATAATTAGAGTGGTATAACGGACATTATGATGACCCGGCTCTAATTACGAGATATTCGTGAAAGGCTAATCTATATGTAGTAACTATATCGATGGACACCGACTTGGTTCGGCTTAATATATCATCTACGGCAACGAGAGTGCAATTTCGGGTGTTTAGTGGAATAATTCGGAGTTAATAATTCATAATATTTAATTAAGAGCTTAATTAATATTTCGAGATTATTGGAGCTCGGAACCGTAGGTCCATTTGATCCCCGTGCTAGCTCGATATACTATAGCAGATTTAGTATAATTGGATAGTCCAATTATATACTCACAAAGGCATAAATATTATTAATATGATTAATAATATTATTTTGTCACACTTGGAACTATATATTAAAAGTTAATATATGGTTTTAATAATTATATGATAATTATTAAATGCATAAAATTATATAATATTTGATATAATTTATATAATGTCATTATTGGAATTTCAAGTTTTGGGTTTTGGAAACCCTTGGCATTATTTTGGAAGTTACACCTTTTAATAAGGTGTTAACTTTTTATTTTTGTAACATATATTATCTTTATGGAAAGTAAATATGTTGTTACAAAATTTTTGAAATTTATACATGCATGGCCGAAATTTTGGAGGTGTAAAAAGGGAAGGGTTTGTTTTATTTTGTAAAATTAAACCCTAAGTATAAAAAGGAAAATTATTTTTATTTTTGAAAAAGATTTCATTCTTGAACCCTAGCCTCCATCTTCTTCTTGTTCATTCTCTCTCAAAAGTTGAGACAAACTAAAAGAAAGAAAAAGAAGAAATTAAAAACAAATATCAAGTGTGTTTAAATCTCTAAATCATTTAGGGATTATTTTATGAGTCTTGCCCAAACAAGTTTCCGTTGGTAACGAGATATATATAGTTCGTAAGACTTTGTGGTGTCGAACAAATCTTCATCTTCATCTCTTTCTTGTGGTTCACGGCAGTGAGCATTATTTTTGCTCATTGCCGCCCCTTTACTTGGTGAAACGGAACTCGGTTTGGTTTAGTTTTAATCCAGTTTTTTGGGGAAAATTTTGTGCTGTTTTAGGGCTGTGTTTGGGTTGTTTTCAAGTGAAAAATTAGAACCAAAATACAGCCATAGTCCACACATTTCAGGGGCTGTTTCTGCAGTGCGTTTGGGCGCGAATCGAGTCCAAAACAGTCCAGTTTTTGTCCGATTGTTCGGGGCTGTTTCGGGGACTGTTCCGAGGCTGTTTCGGGCTGGAATTTTGTCTAAAGCTGAAGCAAAATTTCAGTGGCAGTAGCAGTAGCATTCGACAGATCAAAGGGAAGGGTAGAAAAAATTTCAAATCTGATCTGCATGCCTAAACCGTTTCTTCTGCTGCGTAAGGAAATCGTTTCCTACAAAATGAACTCAAGGCCCCCCTTTTATAGGCATGGAATGTTTTCATCTGTGGGCACTATTTAGTTTAAGACGTAATCCTCATAAGGGTTATACTCATTCCTTATGCTCTTTGGAGCCTAGAGATGTGTACTTCCAATTTAGAGGACATGTCACTTCAACTTGTACATTTCCCATAAGATACTTCTTAATAGACATGTCTCTCATACACTTATACGATATGTACTTATAGAATTTACAACAATCCCCCACAATTCTCTAAATATTAATGCAGACACTTAAGAGAGTTTTCATGAAATAAAACTGCATCGAAATATGTAGCTTTGACCTTGAACCTTTCATAGTGAATGACAATCAGATTTACTTGGCAAACCAGTGACCCATAGTCTTGAATTGTTCTGTCGTTGATGTAAACCAAGACTATTGCCAACACATGGCTTCATTTCGACCATTTTTCATTCTACGGTTGGGTTCAATTCTGCCATGAACATCGGTCATGGATTCATCAAATACTTTAAAAAATTCAGCTATTAAAAATTCCCATGAAAGTTGCCCCATTTCTTACTTGAAATATGTGATCTACTATAAAGCGGTAATATGCATTTACCCGTTTTAAGACTCTTCTCCTAATATAGTGATCATTAAAAGTCTTAGTTTATCCTAACCTTAACAGACAACACTCTGCATCATTACAGGAATGGATTAGAGTATAGAACTCTACAGTGCTTGTTTTGAATTGCACAAAGTTTATGTTATCCTTTTTGAACCTAGATATTGGGATCTCCAATCAGCTAGGTTGGGTTTCCACAGTGACAATTCTAAATTTATAGGCTTCAATCTCATTCCCCTCAATGACTTCTCAACTTGCTCTCTTGGTAAACCTTTAGTAAGTGGATCTGCTAGGTTTTCCTTCGACTTGACATAATCTATTGAAATTATGCCGCTTGAGAGCAGTTGCCTTATGGTATTGTGTCTTCGACGTATATATCGAGACTTACCATTATACATTATATTTTGGGCTCTCCCATTAGTCGATTGGCTATCACAATGTATACTTATAACTGGCACTGGTTTTGGCCAATTTGGAATATCCTCTAAGAAATTTCGAAGCCATTCTGTTTTTTCTACCGCTTTGTCTAATGCTATGAACTCATATTCCATAGTAGACTGGGCAATAAATGTTTATCTCGATGATTTCCATGACACGGCTGCACCACCAAGTGTGAAAATAAATCTGTCGCGAATTTGGAATCCACTGTATCAGATATCCAGTTAGCATTGCTATATCCCTCTAGAACAGTAGGATATCTCGTAAAATGTAGACCATATTTTGAAGTTTGTCTCATATACCTCAAAACTCTTACTATGGTTTTCCAGTGATTATGTCCTGGATTACTTGTATATCTGCTAAGCCTATTTACAGCTTGAGCGATTGTGAGATACATCAGACATATGATGATTCTTGAATACTCTAATTGCTATACGTTTGAGCCAATATTCTTTGATAAATGAAGAGTTAGGTCCACAAGAGTTCTAGCCACATTTAGATCTCCTTTATTATATTTCCCAAGCACATTCTCAACAAAATGAACCTGAGATAATATGTACCTCTTTGATGTTCTGGAAATCTTAATTCCTAAGATTACATCAGCTACTTCTAAATCTTTCATATCAATTTGTTGGTCATATTTTCTTGATATACTGAATCATCTCATGATTACTACCAATTATCAGCATATCATCTACGTAGAGACACACAATAACATATCTTTTTTAGTTGATTTAGTGTAAACACATTTATCACACTCATAGATTTTAAACCACTTGACAATGTTTCTTTGTCAAATTTTTCATGTCATTATTTAGGTGCTTGTTTTAATTCGTATAAGGTTTTTCAAGCTTGCATATTGTGTGTTCTTATCTAGGAATATTAAAACCTTCTGGTTGTTTCATGTAAATCTCTTCATCTAATTCACCATTTAAGAATGTCGTCTTCACATCCATTTGATGTATTTCAAGACCAAATATAGATGCTATGGCTATAAGTATTCTTATTAATAAGATATGAGTCATCGATGAATAGGCATCAAGTAATCAAGGCCTTCTTTTTGTCTATAATATTTTATAACAAATCTTGCATTGTACTTATATATTGATCCATCGTGCTTCATCTTCCATTTGAAAATCCATTTGTAGCCTAATGGCTTACAACCTGGAGGAAGATCAACCAACCAATCTCAAGTACGGTTTTGAAAGATAAAATCAATCTCGCAATTGATAGCCTCTTTCTACAAAAGTGCCTCTGAAGAGGACATTACTTCTTTATATCTTTGAGGCTCATTTTTTAACATGTATGTCAGAAAATCAGGTCCAAATGACTTAGACGTTATTGTTCTTTTGCTACATGTATGTTCATTTTCCTCAACATTTTCATATTGACCTGATTCCTGGTTAACTTGATCACTACTTATAGCAGTATCAATGGTTCTTTTGAGAGACTTTGTTATTTGATTTTCTTTACAAGAAAATATCTTTTCAAAGAATGTCGCATTTCCAGACTCAATTATCATATTTGGATTGATGTCAGAAATTTCAGACTTATGTACCAAGAATCGATATGCACTACTGTTGTGAGCTTATCCAATTAATATACAATCAACAGTCTTTGGTCATATTCTAACCTTCTTAGGTTGAGGAACCATCACTTTGGCGAGACACCCCAACACTTTTAGATATTTGTAGGAAAATACGTGATATTTCCACAATTCCTATGGTGTCTTGTCTAATCTTCTATGAGGTAACTTGTTTAGAACGTAGTTGGCGGAAAGCAAGGCTTCCTCCCACAAGTTCTGGGGTAAACCAAAGCTTATTAACATGGCATTCATCATTTCCTTCAACGTTCTATTTTTGCATTCCGTAATCCCATTTTGTTGAGGCGAATAATGAGCAATATTTCATGAATAATTTCATGATTTGAACAATATTCACCGAATGGTGACACATATTCACCTCTTATATCACATCTGATTCTTTTGATTTTCTTGCCATGTTGATTTCCAACTTCGTTCTTATAATGTATAAAGATCTCAATAGCTTCATCTTTGCTCCTTAGCAAATATACATAACAAAATCTTGTGTTATCATCAATAAAAGTGACAAAGTACTTTTTACTGTCTCTTGTTTGCACAACATTCATATCACACACATCGGTGTGTATAAGTTCCAAAGGTTCAGAACTTTATTCTATGGAATGAAATGATGTTCTATTCATTTTGCTTCAACATATGCTTCACATTTATATTGATTATCAATTGTAAATTTAGGTATAAAGTTCATATTAATTAATTTACGCATTGTATTATAATTAATATGCACTAACCTCATATGCCATATATTTTGTGACTCAATAATATAAGCAGAAGATGTAGCTTTATTATTAGCATTGTGTCAATTGACAGTCATTACATTGAACTTGAAAATGCCTTCAGTGATGTATCATTTTCCTACATATATATTATTTTTGGTCAGTACAAATTCGTCAGAAATAAATATAAGCTTGAAATCATTCTTACTAAAGAGTGAACCTGAAACCAAGTTCTTCCGAATATGAGGAACATGTAAAATATTCTTCAATGTAAGTTTTTTCCCTAATGTCATCTTCAGAACCAATGTGCCTTGTCCAACCACTCTAGAGGTAGACGAGTTTCCCATTGTCAGATGATCGCCACCATCGACAGGAAAATATTTTACTGTCAGCATAAATATGACAAGTATCCCTCATGTCTACCTATCATTCTCTCGGATTCCCAACCAAGTTGGCTTCTGTTACAATTGCTGAGAGGTTCATTTATGAGATCTCATTAGTTAGCAGATCATCCTTAGTGACATAGGCCTCATTTTTATTTTTCTTGCCTTTATCCTGAGACTTCTTGTTTCTGTAGTCATTTGCCATGTGACTGTTTTTCCTACAAATGTAACACTTCTCATTGAACTTCTTATTTGCTTGGGAAGAATCAGCTCCGCTGTTCTTTCTCTTTCTGTTACCTTTTCTACCTTCGACGATGTTGGCCTTAGACTCCACAATCTTGTAGCTAGCCTTCTTAGACTTTTTCTTATTCTCTTCGATCCTCAATTGAACTCCAAGATCTTCAAGACTCATCTGTTTCTTTTTGTGTTTCAGATAGCACCTGAAGTCCTTCCATGATGGAGGTAACTTTTCAATAATTATAGCAACTTGAAATGTCTCGCAGAGTTTCATTTCTTCATCCAATATTTCATGAATGATCAACTGTAGTTCACCCAACTGAGATATTACCGTTCTTGAATCTATCATTTTGTAGTCAAGGAATCTACCCACAACAAATATCTTTTGTCCGACATCTTCTATTTTGTGTTTCTTCTCGAGAGATTCCCAAAGAATCTTCACAGAAGTCATGTCTTGATACACATTATATATAATATTGTCAAGTCCTCCCAAGATATATTTCTTGCATAGGAAGTCGTCTGACGATCATGTGTAGGAAACAACTTTCCTTAGCGCAGCGGAAGTTGCTAATGTGGGTACTGGCTCCGGTATGGACCCTTAAAATTTTCTTTGCCTTCTCCTTTTCGTTGTAGCCGAAATCCTCAAACACTTGAAGAATGGATTTTGCTCATTTGATGTAGATGATTTCCTTTGATTTCCAACACTTGGATCAACCACCCGATCTTCCGAACTATGACTCGAAACCAACAAACCGAAGTGTGGACTTCACTCACAAAGATCAACTCTAAACAATTTAGAGAATAAATGTGTCACAAAATGTGTTTGGCTTTTGGAATTTCTTTCAAAAACTCTCACAATAATTGTGAATGTTTGAACTCTCTCTCTATTCTCTTATTTGCACTTGTATGAATGAATGAAAATGTTAACCCCTTCAA